>JAQFZL010000269.1:0-18387 GCA_034695685.1 Galumna lanceata
TTTCACAAATAAGACCTGGGATTCACTGATGAAGGATATTCTAAACTCAAAGAATATCATTCAAAACAAACAATAAATATATTAATCGAAGAAAAAAATAATAATAAATTCTTTAAAAACAATTAGTATTTGAAAATAACATTAAGTTTTTCACTCAATTTTTCATTTAATCAAAGAAATGTCTTCACATTCTTCAGGATATCATAATCAGGAATTTAACTGAAGACATCATTACAAGACTATCCTCTTCTGAAACCCTTTCAACTCTTCTCATAAATAACTCTTTTCCTCTTATCTATTATTCAAAGGATTTGTCAGAAAACAAAACAAAACTAAAGAACTCTTAATTCAAATAAATTGTTAAACAAATGGTTGGCTCTAATCGAGGGATGGATTGGATGTCAATCAATAAAACACTTCAATTAATAATCAATTGCTGTTAAATCCGATTCATTTTTTCTAATATATAATATATTTATATATATTTGTGTATAAGTTTTGTCGGCGATTAAAATATGTATATATCAACCAATAATATTCGTAGATGATTGAATAAAGCACCATGATAGAAATTAAAAAAAGAGAAAAACTTTAGTATTTTGATAATTTATCGCTTCTTATTAGTAGATTTGATGTAATGTTTTAGGAATTTCTCGTATTATTCATTAAAACGGCTGAAGAGATGTCTATATTATGCAAAACGAGATGGCATTCAATTAATGGATTTCCGATTTCCAATGACAAGTGTAGTGCCATTCCTGGAGAACAGAACCGACTCTTTACTTATGCTTAACTCCAGATGTGAGTAATCGTCTTAAAACATCTCTTTCTTTCATAAACCAATCATTTATGTCTTCACTTTATATATCTTCTGAAATAGACTTTATTTAACGACTCAGTTATCGGAACAACTGTTCATTAAATCCATTCTTTCTTTTCTTATCAAAAGTCGATTCAATTGAGGGAAAGTTATGTATAATTTGGTCGCTTTTGGAAAATCATTGGTCTATTAGTAGTTAATATACCATTTAATTAAGAATTTGTTAATTATTATAACTTTTGGTGTAAAAAATCAGCCGAAATATTCAGAGGCAGTGTTTTAGTCATTTGTCTAATCATTAAAACTAATCGTTTAATTAAAAATGTTTTCAATTATATACTAAAAGAAGTTGAAGAATACAATTTGATGGTTAAATGGCAGCCATTAAGACGAACAACGAAATCAATTTACCCGATGGTAAAGACCTCGAGTATAATAACACCAATTGATTTCTCTTAAGATTTGAATTAATAAATAGAAAACACGTTTTTTTTCTCTCTTTTTTCCCATTTGTTAGCGATTTTTGAGTCGAAAAATTCCTGAGTCTTGTAATTGTCGTCAAAAGGGTCGGGAATTTCAGATGATCTCTACTGAACTTATGAATCGTTGCAAATATATAAGAGAAAAGTCATATATTCTGTTAAATAATTTTGATGAGGAGATACACCATTAAACGATGGATAGAAATAAAAGATAAATATATTCTTCTTATTTATTCTCTTTTCTGTTTCTTATTGTCTAAAATATGTTCACAAATATAACGATTAAATGGCTTTTTCTTCAGCGAAACCAAAAAATATATATTTAATTGATTTGTTAGTGAGTGAAGACTCAGAGGAATTCCTCTTCGAAAATATTCAACTATTCTTTAAATCGATTAATAAAACTCTTCTTATAATTGAAAATAATTTAAAACTTTAGCCGAAGAACAGCCAATGAGTTAAAACAATTCGTTAGAATTCAAAATTTGTACAATTGGTGAGCGCACAGCACATATATAAAGCACAGAATGACATATTAGGCCACACATCCAGTCAATTATCTCATTCAAGTGTTCCATCAGATGAAGATATAGTACCACAAAAAAAATATCTTCTTTTCATCTGATTTCTCACTACTCTCACGAAACCAATGGATTGGCCAAAAGGACTGTCCGTTTGCGGGTCAGACTATCGCAAACTTAATCTTATTTACAAATCACTTTTATTCTTCTTCTTCAGTTAATTTAAATACAATTAATCCAAAGACACAAACAATTAGTTGAAATCCTATCGATTTGAGCGCTATTTTGAGTTCAGTTAACGATTAGTTCATTGACTCAATTCAGAGTCCAATTCATTGAAACCATTGTTTTTCTCTCAAATTAATTAATTTAATTCCTTTTCGTCGCCAAAGACTTTAACAACAGAAGAGTTGAAATAAATTGAGAACAAAAAAGATTATCACTTTTATCACATCTGAAGAACAAATTAAGACAATTATATTATTTGAGAGAAAAGACGAAAAAACAATAAATCGATATTTGATTTCAAATTGTCTATCAATTTGTGTCAACTATTTAACCACTGGATGTGCGCTCGTTTCTTGTGTGCTGTGCGGTTGACTTTCTCTCCAAAAAACAATATTAATGTAAATAATTGTGTATATTATCTAAACATCTGATCCCAAGAACTAATGGAAATCAAATGTCAGCCAAAAAATAAATGTCTTTTCCATAAATGTCTTCACAATACGTCTCAACGAATTCGGAGAAAATATATATATATATCTCTTCTGAACAACAAATAATCATCAAAAATGTCTTCAATTGCAGTCATTGATGGTTACAATTAAATTACAATCGATTGGTGTTTATGTGTTATGAGGGCTCAGACAACAGCTGTTGGAGAAGACTCTTCTTTTGATCGCTAGGCTTAGAGTCGTCCTAATCGTTAAAAATAATAGATTAGAAAATCAGTCAATCGTTTGACAAAAGAGTAAATCCTTTTAAAAACAAATATCTTATGTAATCTATCGTTTAAGGGTTGGGCAGATAATAGTCATCCCTTCCCGGGAGAGTAAATCCCAAAATAATCTAAAGATATTACTCTTTCATTAATTAAAAGCACTTTTAAAGTAATACCCTATCAATAAATAGAGATTCCCTTAAAAAGAATGTCTTTTTATGGCCATCCCATTAGTAATTGCTATGAAAACGCCTAATCAAATGATTAATTTGAAAGGTTGTGCCGAATAACACTTACCATAGAATTAGTCCTATTCATACTAAGTGTGAGATGAGAGACGGGAGAATTGATAGCACCGGTATTGTCGGTACTAATATTGAGCAAACCCTGAGTAAAGTCATCGCTGCTATCGTTCAGAAGATTAAACATATCGAGATCTGCCGATAGTGACAACGAATGGGAGGATAGCGACAACTGCTGTGATTGTGTCTGAGATGTCGGTTGAGTCTGGATCTGCTGCTGCTGTTGTGTTCTGCCGCTGACCAGACTTCTAATCTCTTGTTTTACATATTCTGAGGTCATTCCTGAGTTATTTCGGGATCGGTCTGACTGTTGGACAGACTGTGGCGTTAATGGTTGTGGTGTCGGCGGTTGACTACCACTACCACCATAGGTCTGGTCAAAGTTGAACTGATCAGACGACTGGTTATATGTCTGAACGGTTTGATAGTTAGGCGACGGCAGAGATGTCTCTGGAAATCGGGGAGAATTCACTCTCATCGGCGACGGTATGGAATTAACATTCATTCTTTGAGTCGGCCTTCCGATGACCTGTTGGCTAACGAACTGTTGATTGAACTGTTCCGGATAGGGAGAGCTGCGTGCGTTTCGAGATTGAGGCGGCGCTGCGGCTCGCATTGCACGCGGCGGAAACCTTTGACCTGTGCTCGGATACGTCGAGCCATTACCTAGAAACATATATAAAAGAACAATTCAATTAGTGAATGATGTCTTTCCTCAGTAAAAACCTCTAACTCTGGAGCCATAAAACTATTCTTAGAAAAGTTTTAAAACAATAACAAAAGATTCAGTTCTTCAATAAAATAACTCAATAAAAGTTTTAAATAAAAGAAACACAGAATAATTGGGCACAGAATATATGAATAGAGAGCACAGAATATAGAGATAACATTTGGTGAGGGGAAGGCAAGGAAAGGGATGAGCAAAAAATATGAATCAACAGACTATCGATATTTCTTTACAAATAATAGCAATAAATGAAAATTAATGTTCAAAAAAAAGTTAAGTCAAACATAAACTCAATTTTCGGTAACTATTTATCTAACAATCAATTGTAGTCCAAAAAAAGGGATCCCTTTTTCCAAAATTAAGAGATGTCGGCTTAGCGCAGGTCATAAACATAGGCATTTACTACAATTCAATAATAATAAGGCAACTGTGCGTTTGGGTCTGTGCTATGCATTTATAAGCCAATGTTGATGACATCCAAATGACAGATAACTGAACCCGAGCTCACAATGAATGACATGCGAAACAGCAATAAAAGAGATGCCATAAAAAATTAGTAGACTATCATAAAACTGAAGAAATTCACTAAAAAAATCTAATGTCAACTCTCGTGGAAATGGATCTAAAAATACAATCAAATGCTAAAAATTAAGAAAATATATATAAAAATCATAAAAAGAAAAGGTTTAATAAATCACTCAATCGATTAATGATTTTTGTCAGACCAATGTCTATAATAACAATTGAGACTATAGTTGAGCACAGAATTGTGTCAATCATTTTGGGAAATACATGAGAAATGTCTCGAAACGGGAATCATAAAAACGACTCATAAAACAAATAATAAATTAAATAATATATTAAATAAAAATCAGAGAAAAAATCAAAAAATAAATTCCAAATATAATAAAACATTTTTTTTCTATACATTTAAGAGAAACTGTTCCCTATATTTGGCTCAAAAACGTCACAAAAGAGAGGCTTTACTATTGAAGGGAAGGGGTATTTGACCGATAGATAATGGAGTAAAGTCACAAACCTGAGAGCTGTGCATTGAGCATAGGGTTCGTCTGTTGGAGGGACACGTTCTGACTCGACTGTTGGATCACTTGCTGTCCACTTTGTTGGGACATTTGGGTCTGAGGTCTGACCGCTTGTGGCCATTGGTTTTGAGGCGACATTTGCGTCAGCGGTGAATTGGGTCCGGCGTTTGCCGGCGATGGCGACGACGCGAAGTGCGGCGACATTCTGTGCTGATTAGCGGTCGGATAATTATTACCCGATGGACTAGGATATGACTGTTGACCCGCCTGTGCCGGCGAAAAGGGCGCACGAGGGCCGGGGCTAAGTTGTGGTGCTGGAGACTGAGGTAGTGGCGACGAGACCGATGTTACTGGTATGGCATAACGAGGCGACAGTTGCGAACCATCAACGGTCGCTACCATTGCGGCAGCAGAGGTCTGGGCGCCTACGGTTGGCCGGGGCTTAACTGTTAGGGCGACGTTTGGCGCCACAGTATTGTTGAGCAGTTCATTCATATTTTCTGGAAAACCGGCGAAACTCAATGTCTCCGTTTGTTGCGTTTGAGGGATCATCTGTTGCTGTGACTGTTGGGCCAGAAGTCGTTTCTGCTGTTCGGCCATTATCTTCCTTTGCTCTGCCAGAGAACGCCTCTGTTGAGGCGTCAACTGTGTCGGCTTGACCTGTGCCGCCACTTGCGTCAGGTTAGGGTTCAGTTGCATGTTTTGCGGCAGATATTGTTGTCGAGGCTTCGACAGACGCGGGCCCTGTGCTCGAGGCTGGAGCTGAAAGTTTGCCGGCGCCGGTCCTGTGCTCTGAAAGACAAAAAAAATATTTGAATCAATTAATAAAATAAAACATTTCTATTAATAGTTATCTATATTTAATATTCAAAAAAAAAACATTTAATCAGAAGTATTACGAAATACAGTTCTCAATCAACTGAAGGACAGAATAATTACTGAAAAAAAATAGAATTTCAATTTGAATAATCATTCGTGAAGTCATGTCTTTAGTGAAGACACCATTCGAGACATACCAAACATTAATTGATTTTTCATTCAAATTGAAATTCCATTAAATCAAAGGTTTATGAATATAAAGTCAAACCTCTTTCAACTCTAAATATATAGATTTAAATAAATTTTTATGGATTCGATTGTAGTTTAAAATAAAAAAAAATGGGTTCAAACGCTTACCTGTTGTGCAGAATTTGCGATTTGTTGTCCATAAGTGGTGGGAGTGTACGCTGGCGGAGGTATCTGTTGATAGTTAGGCGCTGTGGCTGAGCTCAGGTTCGGAAATGGAGAGCTGACGACATTAGGAGTGGTCGGTGTCGTCACTTCAAAGCTCATCAGTTGCTTTTGAATGGCACTGATGGCCATCCGTTCGTTGAGATCAGCCGCTGTGGCCGGAGTGGTGGCCTTTGGTGTGGTAGGCGACGGCTCTATCACTTCTTCGAGAATACGTAAAAGCATCACATCTTCAGTCGGTTGAGAAACGGGTATTTGTCGTAGACGTGAGGGCACATCCAGATTCATCTCCTGCTGCATACTTATAAAATCGTCGAGAATTGAGGACAAGTAGGGGTCAGAGGCCGACTCCTCGCCAAATGACAGCTGCGGAGGATTGGATGCGTTTTGGAGTGGCTGTTGTGCGGACGGCTGACTCGTCTGCAGCACCTGTTGTTGCTGCTGTTGATAGAAGGACTGAATATTAATGGCATTTTGGGCGGTAGTGGCAGCCACTGGCGTCTGAGGCTGTGGTACCGGCGCCTGTTGAGGTGCTGGAGCTGCCAATTGGGGCTGTTGTTGTAGGACTTGCTGGTGCATTAAATTCCGAACAGTTTGCTGTTGGCTTTGGCCGCTTTCCGACAAAATACGATTCAAAAAGTTTGATGAGTTCTGTTGTTGGATCTGTTGCTGTTGATGGAGGAGTTGGTGACCCACTGGTGTCTGAGATTGCGGTCCTATTTGTTGTAAATGGAGTTCTTGTAGACGAATGGTTTGCTGTGCCTGAGGTTGGATTTGCAGTCGTTGGACTCCAGCGCCAAACGAAGGCATCTGAATGTTAGACAAAAATATTTGTTTTAAAATTGAGGAAACGTTAAAAAGTGATTTAAAGGCCGACTTTGAATTCAATGTCTGACCCGAATCAACAAAAATAAAATAATGTTCAAAGAAAGTGTCAGAACCTGTTGAGGTCTTAATTGAGTGACATTAGCCACAATGGGAACCATCATTGATTGGGTTGTCTGAGGTGTGGATTGGTTAACAGTGGCCACCGATGTAAAGATCACTTGACCGCCTGATTGAGACACTTGACCAGATTGTTGAGGGTGTTGTGGATGCAAAGGAGTCGGAATCAGTTTCTTTTCCAGATTTCGGGGCAGTTTTGCGTCCGGTGTCTGAGATATGATTGATGTTGGAATCGATATCTCTTCTGGTAATGAAGTTGGAGTTCTGGCCAACATAGAAGCCAGCATTGGATTCTGTCCGGCGAGCTTTGGCGGGCCGTGTGTGTGACCGGACAAAGGACTCGAGGCGGCACAGGATCCGGGGGCAGGCCTTTTCAAGTCCTGCATTTGCGACTCATAATGAGTGGACGTCTCGTCAATAGACTTTCGTTTGTTGGCCAAAGTTGTGGCCATAACCTCATTGAGACTCGTCGGCAACGAAGAGGACGAAGAACAGGCTGTCCAACGAAATACAGATCCGAATATTAATAAGTTATTCATTTATTATAATTAATATTAAATATAAATTATAATTAAATTAAAAAGAGATTTGAGTTTCTTTGAGTGACTCATATCTGAGAATACAAACAAACATAAAAACTATCAAAACATTAATGACTCAAACTTTAAAAGAGCCTCTAATTTCGTATTAAACTAATTGCAAGTTCAAAGTAAGGCTCAATTCATAAGAAATACGAAAGAAAAGCCTTAATTGAAAAATAATAATCGAAACGACAAATAAAAAACAGCCGTAAAAGTAATGATAACTTTTTTCATTCGTCAGAAATCAATGATTTTTGTTTAATTGGGTTAATAGAGAGATAACCGGATTATTATTGAAATTGAATTTTACCCAAACATTAATTTTAACGATCGATAGTGTTATGAGTTTTAATTGTTTCGGCTCTTATTCTAACCAAAAATAGGATAATTGGCCGACAATTTAAAGCCAAGAAATTGAGAGAAAAAAAATCTCCCATTTTTTTGGGCTTTAAATTCGTTTTGAAATCAACTTTTTTTCATATGATTTCTGATAAATAGTCGACTCTTGTATTGACTGAAATTGTTTTTCAATTATTTATGTTTTGATAATAAATATGGTTTGCATTCAATGTTTCAAAGATTAAAACGACTGATATCTGGGGGACTGACGTTCATATTTAGAGGAATCGTTCCTATCTATTATAGCGCACAGAATGAGAGGAAATTAATTCTAAATCCAAAACAAATAACACAATATTTGACAATAAATTTCATCGATTCTTATCTCCAAAATTCAAATCATTTGAAACCAAATAAACATTTTTTTTGATTCAAATCTCATTTAATAAATAGAGTAAAACATCTGATAACTTATGACTCAATAGGAGAGTCCGTTTCCATACGGTTCCCTCAAATATCTATTAATTTATTTTTCATTCAAATTTTTATTATTATTTACAAACACTACTCCTAAACCATTAATGAGAGGAATAGAGGAAACGGTTCCCAAACAATAATCAAAAGTTTTACTACAAAATAAAAGCAGAAAAAAAAGTCAAAAAATAATTACGGGTCGAATCAATTGAATCCTTCCTCAAGTGTTGGTTTAAGAAACTGTTGGTATCCCTGTTGTGGTGTTCATCTTTGAGCAAATGTTCGACTAATTCGTGGTTTTTTCGTTTCCCGATTTCATTATCGTTGAGAAGCATTCTTAACATATTGTCTTTGTTGGCCACCTTTTTATCGCTGCCAACACTCCCGGGACAGGAACTCTCACTAAATGGTGTGTTGGGCTGAGCCACAGATGTGGGTGCATTTGGTGTGTTGGCCACAGATGACAGATCATCGTCTTCCTGGTCTAATAGCTCTCGAAGAATGTTATCGTTTTGTAGTGACAGCTCTTTCTTAATCATTGGCGAACTGTCGGCCTCTTCTGATGAGAACATTCCGTGAGTTAACAGATTTCTGAGTTTATGTGTGGCCGCAGAGTTGTTACTTGAAGGAGAGAAGTCCTCTAAAGACTTTGTATCATAAGCTCCGCCAGAGCTCTGATTGTAATTATGTTGGACTGACTGCGGGGATGGAATTGAAGGACTTCTGACCAGATTAGCCATAGCTGGCGATGAGGCACAATGAGGCGATGCTGTCTGTTGTGTGCTGACCGACGTCTGAGCGCCGGTCACCGGCACCAGAGCTGGCGGTGTCGTCACAGGAGTATACATTCCGGCACTGGTAGGCGTTGGCGTTCTATTGATTGTGTTAATAGACTGTCCGCCAGTTGTGGCCATTACTGTTTGCACTGTCGTTGTGGTATTGGTCTGAGGCTGAACAGACTCTTGACTATTGGTGTCGTAGTTATCCCACGACACAGAACTCGACGGAAACATTTCACTTATGCCCAGACAATCATTTAACGAAAAATCTGATACATTGCTCGGCGACAGTGCCGGGAATGGAGGGAATGGTGTTGTTGAAATCATACCAGTCTGTGTATTGGCGTAAATGACCGGACCCGGTATAGAATCGGCTCTGGATAGGGCCGAACCTAATCAAAGAAAAAAGGAAAATAAATATTAAATATGAAAATAAATTATTATAAAATAAATATTAAATTATTAAATGAATAATGAATTTCACTTAAAATTCAATAAATTAAAGATAACTGAAATAGACTTTAAAAATGATTAGACTTTTGAATAATACTTTTTTTTAATAAAAATCAAAAGTAAATATTCAGACAAAAACTTCCGTCAAATTTCAAAACCAAGTCTACATCCTTTGAGATCATTAATGAATTATAAAAAATATGAGGAAATTAATTATTTAAAAAATTATATTCGAGTAAAAATTTACACTTTTTTTAAATTAATTTCAAAAACAATAACTAATTAATGAATAAATAGTTAAAAATATTCATTATATAAGAAACTGTTTTTAATGAAAGCTTTTAATGAGTTTTTAAATCAATAATTAAATACTTATAGAAAAGCAATTAAAACAGCGCTAACCATATCAGCACTAGTTTTATCAAGCAAAAACATTATCAAGCTCAAAATCAGTTGAGAATCATCTTTGAAAAATAAAAGACTAAACTATTTCTAACAAATGCCAAGACTTAAGACTTGAATTTTTCAAATAATTACTGAATAAACACAACAACAAAAAACACTAAAAACTAAGAAATCATTTGAAAGGAAAAAATTATTTGAAATTCAGGGAAAAAGTAACACAAAAAGGTGTCATAAAAACCAAAGGAATGGTTATTCATCTTAAGAGTGTAACTGTTGAGCACAGGATATCACAAAAGTCTCTATTGAATGGTAAGAGAGCTCCAGAATGGAGGGATCGCTTACTTGTGAGCAAATCTCTGGAGTTGAGGGAAGAGATCAGATTCGTCGATGAATTACAATTAGCAACAGATGAGGCTGTGCTCGACATAGTGCTGGCAAAGGTTGGATTACCAGACCAAGAACTGGTCATTATTGGACTGGGAGTACCCCCTCTCGACGAGGATGTATCCGACGAACAGTTATTATCCGAATCTCTGATAATGGAATGAGTGGTCATAACGTAGTCGACAGAATCGCCAACTGATGGGTTGCCGGAGAACACCTTTGACTTAGTCTGGACGTGAACGTACTTGTCGTTAGTCAACATAAGACGATAGACACCGGACGTCACGTTAGTACGGGTGGAGAGCGCGTCCTTTAGATGCGACTGAACGCGAATAAAGTCATTTGGATGACATAACTCGAGTAATGGTTTGCCCACCAGTTCTTTGTTCAGATACTGGGAATAAGTGGAGGACACACCGGACGTATCGATGGCTAATATTTTTCCGGTTAAGTCTAGTCTTGTGGTGAACTGTTCAACAACAACATTGGCCGCCGACTTATCTGTTAGTGGTATACGTCGTGCGACGCATACCAGACAGTTATCGTCTGGACTATTGCTAGAAGTAGTGCCGGGCGTCGGACTATTGGCCGTCGACTGTCTATGTTTTGACTCGAGTGACGGCATAAGCACTGCCGAGATCTGCATATTCTCGAACTGTTGCTGTTGTGTACACTTAATGTCTCTGTTTTGTGATGTCTGTAATGTCTGACCCTTTGATGTCTTATTTATTGAAGTGTTTGTCGACGTTTTCATTAACGAACTGAACTCTGGATCGGAGTCATCGCCTGACTCGTCATCAAACTGTTCCTCTTCTTGTGGTTTAACCATAAATCTAGAGTTAAAGCACCGGGACTTTGAGACTGAACTGCCTGTCTGTGCAGTACTGTTATTGTTGCTGGTTGTGGTTGTGGCCGACTGTTGGTCGGACCAGGAGTTGGCAAATCCGTTGCCAATGGCAGACATAGGCAAGAGGTTAGAGCTGAAGCGGGGGTGATCACCCACGTGAATTATATTATAGATGGACTTCCCTACCAGTTCTGTCTGAGTGTAGGTCAGGAATTGGGACACATTGTCGGACACGAATTTAATTATTCCGTCGGTATTCACAATGAATAGGAATCCGTCCAAAGCCTCTAAAAGGAGTGGACCCAACACGTCGTTGGCTAATATGGTTGGCCTCGAAGAGGAGACCTCAGAGGCCTGCAGGTCGTCCACCGACTGGCCTCCACTAACTTGGTCACTCAGTGACTGTTCCTCACTGGACAACGACTGTTGTTTAATAATCCGGATCTGTTTAACTGTCTCTTGCAATATGGCACACTTGTCTGGCTTAACGGACAGGGAGGACATGTCACTAAGGCTAGCAGATATCAACTCTGCTAACTCTTCTATATATATGTTCTCCTGTTCTCTTCTTCGCTTTTCATTGAGGCACTTATTAACTTGGATGTGCTGTCGAGTACTGTTTCCGGTGGCAGATATGGCCGATGATGTCGTTGATGAAGTAGAAGAGGTATCCGAAACAAAAAGCCTATTTGTTTTGTTTAGCTTTGTTGCTGTTGTTCGCTGTTGGGCAGCCATTACATGTCTGAACCAAATATCATTGAGGTTTGACAGCACACTCTACTGCACACACTATTTACTGTTGTCATGACATTGAGCGCCACCACTACATCACTCAATCAATACCGTCAAACCACTCAATACGCCAACAGAAAACTCTATATTAACCCAAACAATACAAATATTATAATAACTTTTCTCGTTTAAGTTAACCTTCTTTTTATTTTATTTTAATCAACTATCAAGTTTATATCTTGGACATTACCCATCTAATAATTATAATAATCTTGGTATCAATTCAATGATAATTAATCAAACTATTATAGATAAACTGACTAGTTACTAGTACATTAAAATTTACTATTAATAATGTTACAACTTATTAAACTGTTAATTCAATATATTGTTACCTAGAAAACTAATCGAATTTGGCGTGAGCAAGCAAATTTATCTGAATAATATCGATCTGATATCATTGACCCAGTGATCATTTAACTAATCCTTTATCTCCAAATAAAGGCAAACACTTTCAGAGTGTAATACGGTATGAGTGTAATGGGTTGGTTCACTTATACATTATACCAATGGGTGAGTGTCTGTGGGTTGTGTCTAATAGTGAGCTATTGAACTCTGCAATGGCTCACAAACGGTATGAGCGCTCCCAGTGTTCAACACTTAATACATATCTATTTATACATAAAAAATATGTTTTTCTATTAATTTATTACTCATTTGATAATAAAAGTATTAAATATATCAAATAACTCTCTTAAAAAGCTATATTATAGGTGATTTACCTCAAACAATTAATTAATTATGCATGCTAAACTTGAACAGTAAAGTTCATGAGTGAATGTTCTTGGTAAAATTATTAGTTCCTATTTTATTTAAAGTTAGAATAAATTCAAAACATATTTTTGATTTCATTACAAGTTTTTCACAAAACATAGATTTGATTTTTTTATTACATATTTTTTTGCTTTTAATGTTTTGAACAGAATATAAGTCAGTAGTGGTATAGGGGGCCAACATTTGGCTCAGAATGAAAGGACAGTTGGCTTTTGTGTTATGAAAAGCTCTCTCGTTTTGTTTTGCCTATTGTTTTACATTCAATGAATAGACTATAGAAAAGTATAGATTTTGATTTAATAAATAAATGCGCAAGATCATTAATTTCTCACTATTAATTACTAAGACAATATGCATGGCTAGTCTTGAAATTTGCCATTGTCCAACAAAAGTTATCATGCTAATTAATCTTAATTAATGATTTCATAGAAAATTAATTAATAAAAATGTAACTATAAATTAATAGTAATAATTAAAAAAGAGTAACCTTGCTCACTTTCACTATAAAAATAAGCAAACAATTAAAGCATAGAAATAAAATTACTTTTCAAAATGTGTCGGCTCACACACACACATACATACGCACATTAATTAATTGCTACAATGTTTTTACCAAGCATATTTTTGTTAAAAATATAGCTATTATAATAAACATAAATATTAATGTGTGCAAGCTCAATTAAATCTGGCCAATATTATCAATGGAAACATATGTTGGTGTAGAAAAAGAAACAAGGTCAGAGGATATGGCACACCATCACAGCTCATACATATCGCACAGAATATTGAATATTGTTTTTATAGAATCAATAATGAATTTAACGCAAACATCATATTATCGTATTTCAACGCCACAAATCACAGCTCTAAATTAGCTTGCTCAATTCATATACTACTAGTATAGTCTACTATTTTGCTGTTGTGTGACCCCCAACGCTCTTCACTATAATGCTGTGCCTTTTTAATGGTGTTTACCATTTGACTGCCAGTTGTTTCGGAAGTGAATTATGTCTTGGATTACAACAAAACTAACCCTAATTGGAATATTATCAATCATTTTACCTAGATTATATTACACATATAATATTTATCATTTATATTACAATAGAAAATATAATCTATTGTTTAATAAAATACTCTTGATATCATGTTTCTTGGTGAATCAATTTCTTATACTTTCATATAGAAATTTAGAATAAAAATAAGAGCAAGCTCAATTTATTCGAATTTAAATGAATTACCAAGCTTAAAAATTAATATTGAACATGATTAAAAAGACAAAAATAATTTCACCATGATATTTTTCAATAACACATAAATATAACCCATTTATTCATTAGAATATATAAACTAGATTAAAATTGTTAAATGGTCCAAGTTCAATGAAAAAAACGAATTTGTTCTATATAATCAGCAAGCAAACATAATAGGAAAAAATTTACAAGTAAAAAATATGTCCTAGCAAACCAAATATAGTTTTTAAACAGAATTTTATTCGAGGTATTCATTATTCCTATGGTTTCCAAAAAAAAACCATAAAAAGTTATGCAAATAAAAAATGAAAAATTCTTTTGAATTTCAAATAAAAGTATTGAATATTTAAACAAAAAATTGCTTAAGAGTTGACTTAAAATAAATTTTGTGAAAATATTATATTAAATTTCATTTGATTTTTATGTTTAATAATAGAAATGCTTTTTATTGAAAAATATGTTTTAATAAAATTTCTATTTATATATGAAAATATGTTTTTCAATTTGAAAGAACATTTTAAAATTTTTTATAGGTAATTCCCCTTGCTACAATTATGCAATGCATTAAACATTGTATGTTCTAGGTGAAATTTTCTTAAATATTTATTTTAAATAGTTTAATTAATGTCTAATTGAAATATTCTAGCAACTATATTACTATGTTTGTCACGATTTACCTAGTAACATATTTATATCTATAATAGTTTGAAATGAGCAAGTTTAATAAAATAAGATTATAGAGATTCTTGGGATACATTTCTTTATTTTATGCAAATTTATTGAAATCTTTGAAGAAATTTTCAAAACTATTCACTGAAAGTATGAAAACTTAAAAGATTTCTAAAGATATGAATCAAAAAAGTTTTTTCTTTCTTTTAAATTAAATTTTTTATTCAATTCTTAGTTTTATTTTCAGTAAAAAATTTGTTTCAAAAACTCTTCTAACGATTTAATAAAAAAAATATTTCAGAGAAAGAGAGAGAAAAAGGGAGAGAAAGAGGGGGAGAGAGAGCGGGAGAGAGAGAGAGAGAGAGATTCTATTGAATTCAATTAAGTTTTTAGTGAAAAACTTGATTCAAGTGTTTCTTATAAATGAAATAAATGGATAACAGATTAAAAGGCCATTTGATTGAGAAGTTGGTCCTTGTTATCAATGAATAGTAACAATCAAAGAAAAATTAATCGATTATTAATAACAAGTAAGATATGAAATGGCATTTCATTAGACATTAACAGCAAAATATTCAATCATTTTTTATGCCATAAGTAATAGACTTTTAAAAGACTAATCTTTAAGTAAATAACTGTTTAAAAAAGAAGAGAAAAGTGAAGTAAAAATTGAACGAAAAGTCTGTCCTCTCTTTTGTAAAACCAGAGAATATTATCTAAGATTATAAGATATCTAACATTTATTGGTTTTGACTTTAGTGTCAACTTTTTAACTCTAAAACTATGAGAGAATTACTAATAATTTTCTGTTAAATGGTGTGAAAAAGTGCAGAAACATTACATTAACAACTGATAAAAGTAAAGCACAGGTGAGTTCAATACATACACACAATTATTGACTGTAATTCAATTAGAAAATACAACAAATATTTTGTTGAGAATAAGCTAATAGTAAGTAATTAAAGGGAGAATTAGCAGCAAAAAAATATTAAGGCAAAAGACTTTTGTGTTGATCGCTATTGAATGTCAAAATGGTTTTTCTTTTTCACAACTCTTAAGAAACTTTTCAACAGAAGTCAAAAACTAATGAAAATATTTTTCTTAGGCTATGCTCTGAAAATCAACTCAAGAGATCTCTTATACAAAACATTTGAATTAAGTTCTCTCTCTCTCTCTCTCTCTCTCTCTCTCTCTCTCTCTCTCTCCCCACAAGTTTTTGTTAATGAAATTTTCGTGTAATAAATAAGATTTTCAACTGTTGTTCATTTATGTGAAAAAGGGGTACCCAAGAAGAGGAGAGCACACGAAATGGCAAAGATTAATAAAATAAACGGCAGTTAAATTTCCTGATGTAGCTAGACAAGAATTTTATCTCCACTAGATCAGACAAAGCTATACATGTTAAAATTAATGAAAATTTCCTTACTTATTTAGTCATGCTGACCTGAATCTTGGCTATTTCAAGCTATTAGTCCAATTTGGGCTAATTCATTTAATTACACCTTTTTAACAGTCAATGTAAACTATTATTGAATCAATTAATTGATTGATTATTTCAATATTTTTTTATTCAATGGATTTGTTTTCTGTAATTTTGTGTTTAAAAATTACTTAAACTTTTAAATACTTTATAATTAAATCTATTATATCAATTTTACCATGGTCAATTAATCAATTAATTTGAAAATAACACATATTTTTAAATAATCTAGACAAAAGTTCATTAAAAAGATAATTAAAATTTTTTAATAATAATAACATTATTTCAATTCAAAGATTAGATTAGATTTAAAGCAAAGTTTTTTCACATAAGAAATGGTTTAAACTTTAAACGAAGAAAAATTTAATCTTTTATCTTTTAGTTAATATTTTCTCTTATTTTCTCTTTAAAAGAAATATTCAAATAAATACTCTTATTATAAATTCTCATAATTTTCTTATAATTGATTGGATGTGAAAATAAATGAGTATTTCGTTTAAAAAAAACATAAATTGATTTACAAATAATGACTTAAAAATGTCTTCTAAACACTTAATGTTATAAAAGATAAGAAAAACTTATTTTCAAATAATAAGAAACAAGAATTCAGTATTTAATTCGCAAATCAATTATGTTTTTCAGTTATCAATCAAACTTTAGAATCAGATTTTAAATCAATTGAAACTTAGGATAAGACTATAATTTCTATACCATTGAGTATAGACTAGCAGTCAGTGGAAAAAGCGGGTAATTGCAAGAAAATTGACCTATTTTTAGACCAAGACTAGTTTCAACTAGTGTTGGCTCCTCTTTAGTCTCTCTCTCTCTCCCTCTCTCAATGTTTGGATTCTATTCTGTGCTGAAGGTACTGGTCTTCTCTCCCCTTCCTTTATGATATGTATAGTCTACACAACAATAGGTTTTGTAATCAAAACTGATGGGAACTTCCAATTGAATTATGAAAAATTGTGGCCAAAAGTGATATGCAGTCAAACCTCTCAAAAGTAAACTGAGGAAAAATATGCATTAAAATTAGACAGGTTTTCATCACTCAATAAAAATTGCTTGCTTATTTAATAAACATTTTTTACCCTTCAAGTATTTCCCTGACTTTAAAAGTTAATTTTTCTATTAAACTCATTAATGGGTTTCTTATTTATTAAATACATAAAACTGTATTTACTGTATCTATAAATCCATATAAATGTGTATAAAATTGTCAATTAATTTAAAATAAATAAATAGAGAGAAAAACTATTTGACACATATTTTGCACAGAATAAAAGTCAGTCATTTAGTGAAAAATATTGAAAAAAGTGAGCAGAAAAAATTGAATTCAAAATATATTTCAAAATTACACTCAAAAAACTCTTAATAAAAATAAAAGAAAATATTATTAATTTTTTTGCCTAAAATTTTAGTTATTTTTTTAAAAAAATAATTTAAAGTTATTTTTTAATTATTTATTTCATTTTCAAAGATTTAATTATTGATTTTAACAAACAATTGTTTAATTGATTTGAGAGGAAAATATACTTAAAAATAAATACTAGTAATTAATTTCTTATCAATTAGAGTTTAATAGATAATTACCAAGATAAAATAGTTTTTAGAGTTCAAGCGACGATATGGTGAAAAAATTACATTATATTTAATAGATTTTTCAGGATTTTCTAAGTTATTTCACCCAATATTTACATTAAGGCATTAGAGAATAGCCAAAGTGGTATATTACTAAAATTCCGTTATTTTATCTAGTAAAAATAAAATGTAGTGGGTAATAAAAAAATTTTATAGCTTAATTTTATCATAGATATTTTGGAAAATATTTATTTATGAATATAAACTAGCTACTTAACATGAACTAACCTTGGTTATTACAGGAATATCGCGTTTTCTCCTTTCAATTCAAATAAAATAACTCGTTTTACAAATTTTTAAATTATTGGGAAAAATTAGAAAAATATTTGGAAGTTTATATAAAAGTTTATACTTTTTAAATGAACTATTTATTTGAAAAAACTATAAAAACAAATAAAAATAATTAAAACAATTTCTCAAACGATTAACAAAAATAATAATTAAAAGTTTGATATAATAAATGATTAATAGTTTTTATAATACATCAATTAAACTATTTTGGT
>JAQFZL010000270.1:0-18367 GCA_034695685.1 Galumna lanceata
TAAAATGACAAATATTATTCAATTAAGCATGTTAAAACTAAACGAAATCAATCAAAAAATTGTGCGAATGGCCACCTGATCACCCAAATATCGGGTCTCAAATTTTAACGCAAATTATAATTTTGTCAATTACTTATTAATGAATTTGAGTGAATTTGAAATTATGAATCACATGAGTAAGACTATCATCAACTGAATGATCAACAAGTTCAAATTCAATAGTTTTATAATGATTTTCATTCTCATAATAAAATAAATTATTGAATTTGAACTTGTTAATCATTCAGTTGATGATAGTTTTTACTCATGTGATTCATAATTTCAAATTCACTCAAATTCATTAATAAGTAATTCACAAAATCATAATTTGCGATAAAATTTGAGACCCGATATTTGGGTGAACAGGTGGCCATTCGCACAATTTTTTGATTGATTTCGTTTAGTTTTAACATGCTTAATTGAATGATATTTGTCATTTTATGTCATGAGAGGACACGTTCGCATAGTTACCAATTCAGTATCTAATAGCTCAGACCCAAAGAAACTCCCAATCAATGCATTGTCCCCACCTTTGCTCTAATGAAGATAACTAGATAGTTATCAAAAGCTTTAGCAAATTCAACAAGATTGTTGACTACAAGTTATAGAAGTTCTTTGAAAAAAGTTAAGTTTTTTTTTTCAAAAATATTTTATAAATTTGTGTTAAGACAACAATTTATATAATATTTAATAAAATTAAAACTTAAACGAAAAACTCATTTATTTTTTCAATAAATAAAAACAAAATTTTATTCAAAAATAAAATATAAAATTAATTGATTGCCACAAATGGAGACAAATTCCAAGTGAAGACCGAAAAACATTAAATTTTTTATGTTTAGTCACTTTTATTAAGAAAATGTCATTTCCTCGCCAAATGAGGTGACCTAGGTTATCAGGTGTTATCATGTGACTTAACAGTAAATATTAAGGGAACATAAACCAGGTAACAGACAAAGTAATATAAGTAAGGAAACTCAATATTCATACAAAGAATATTTAAGAATAAATTTTAAGAATTTTTAATCACAAATAAGTTTTAATTAAAATTATTTGAAAAAATCACCGGAATTTGAAAACATGAATAAAGAGTTGAATTATTAAATAAATAATTAAATAAATAAATAAATATTATAATAAATATTAAAATACCCTAAAGTTGCAAATATATAATGTATGTAATGTATATATAATGAGAAAAAGTGAAAATTCTGGAAAATACTAAAACTTTAAAAAATAATTTTCATTGTTTTTCATTAAATTTGATTAAAAACATTGAATGACAACTTGTTAGCCAACATTTATCTGTCACTTATACATGGGGGCGATTTATACCTGCAACTTTAGGGTAGTAATCAATTTCAATGTTTTGCCTAATTATTTGAACATTATTTTTATAAAATTCAAAATCAGATATTAATTATTTAAGTCATTTATTGATAACAAAATTGTAAAAACATTTAGTTTGTTATCAATTATTATAATTAAAATCGATTTTCATAAATGGTATCAATTTTTTAATACATAATTTTTGGCAAATATTTAATACTTTCCATTGTTTTAAGTTCGACTTAAGACGATTTGTGTGAAAATAGCACCAAAACAATAATAAATTATAAATAATTATAAAATAATAAATAATGGAATGTCTGACAATTAATGCAAACTTCAAATAATTATCAAATAATAATTTAAACTTAAAAAATGTATTTAAAAAATGTCATTCAATTAGAACTATAGACCTAATACTTTAAGTTTTATGCATTTTATATGAATATTAAACAATGATTTGATTAAAATAATAATAACTATAATTTATGAGTAAAAAATGCAAAAAAAATTAATGTTAAATGTATTGCAAAACTAATTAAAAATAATTTGGCCGTCAGTTTGTTGTATGAGCTTTGAATCAAATGCAGACATAATATTTCAGAAACTCATGTTATGATTGAATATAAAAAATGATTATAATAATAATGATAATCAAATCACTTATCTATTTATATAGAATGCAAATAATGGATAAATTTAAGTATTTTTCAAATAATCATAACATAAATGACCGCAATATTAAGTTTGCTTTTCTGTAATCTCTTTTGTGGAGCATTTATTTTGTCCGGTTTTTCGTTGATTTTTGTTCAAAACTTTTTTATAAAAACTATCCTTAAAATAAAGGTTTAATTCAATTGACATCAATTGAGTCATTTGTCGACAGACTTTACGAATGAATAGTTTGCAAATCTATAGCCGTCTAACCGTTAATAATAGGTTTCGAGTTCTATCCAACCGCCAGGATTTCGACGTAGAATAAAACGTCGCGCCTCGTCGTAGACAAAGATTAGTAATGAGAAAGGCAACGCTGGAAACCACCAACTCAACCTGCAATATCATTATAATTCAATAAATTTTTTTAAAAATCACTTAACTTTATAAATATTCACTAAATTAGTACTACTAAGTTAGTATTACTAACCAATAGAAAGTTATGTAATTCTTAGACTTATGATTGATTGCTTCAAATAAAGTTAATGTCTGTTTATTTTCATATTAACATTTCAAAAATGTTGGAGAATTGTATTCAACTTTTCAGAAGAATAATATCTTTGTATAAGAATTGACTGTAATATCATTAGTATTATTTTAACACTATTTTAGTAAAATATAATCTATTTTTAGCTTATGATTGAATAGTTAAACACTTTTGTAGACTTAAGAAATCCTTTTATTTAAGAGAATAATAGTATCGTTTAAATTAATAGACATAAGAATCACTAATTTTTAAAATTTGATTTATTATATAACGTTTTATAACACTTTTTGACAATTTTGTCAGTTCTGAGAAAGAAATATTACACTCTTTACTCATCATTGACTTAAATTTTATATTCCAAAGACTTGTCATTAATTTCATGCTATTATTAATCAAATCTAAAAAAATTGCAAAATTTATAATTTTTTTAGTAAAGGAATAGTTTGCCCTCAAATTCTTAATATTAAACTATAATTTATAGTCTCATTTTGAAGAGTTATTCAAATGATATTTGAATTTTTTTTGAAAATTATTGACTCAAATATTATTTTTAGAGTTAAGAGTTTTAGTCACTTTCGATATTTCGCCCATTTATGAGTTGTGATCAGAATCCACAGAATAAGTGAAATAATAGTGAAATCTTTTGCTTGAATATATACACTTATGCCACCCGGTTATGTCAACTGGTCATAACAAAAAGTATTTGACAAGGATGGTCATAATAGCTAGTTATTATACCGACGGTTTCTAAGTGGGATGTTTTTAATAACAAGTTGTGATCAATTAGGCTATAAATTCATACATAAAACTGTATTAAAACATAAAAAAAGTTATTATCATAATTTGATATTAGAATTGAGGACACTATTTGGTGACACTAATGTTAAATATTCTTATATATTATTATCTAGTAAATAACCTTTAAATAACCCCTTTAATAATATTTCAATTAATAACAGTTCACCCTTCTCATGCACGTTATATCCTGGACAAATTTATATTATATTAATAAGTTCTGATCAAAGGCTATCAATAATGACTATATAAACCTTTTTATTACTGATTTTTGTTAAAAATTCAATATTAATATTTGACATTATTTCAGTGCAATTAATTTTTTATCAAGGGCAATCTTTGAAAATTCCTATAATAAGTCCTAATAAATGATCAATCAAAAGGGTGGTTATAATAACTCGTTGTTATGACCATAGCAACAAGCGAAATTCTCAAAAATGGCCGATTTCTCTGTTATGGACATAACCAGTGGACAAAACCGCGCGGCATAAGTGAAATGAGTGATAGTTTCACTCACATTGCAAAGGGAACCATCAGTTTCTTCACCTTTTGATTGATTGACTCCTTTATCAACAAAGAAAAGATCTCCGCCTTCAATAGAGACCTCTGTCTTCTGGCGTTTCTGCGAAGAAGCGTCTGTTTGTGGTAATTCATTATCTTCTTCTTCTTCTTCTTCTTCGTCATCACTTATTGATATTTGGTCCGGATTTGATACTTTTATTGAGTCGATTATAGCAGCCATTGGATCAGTTATTCCTAATTTGGCGCAAAATTCAGTCGTTTGAGGATTTGTAAAGTTTCGAACCCTTTGAGGGTCGGAATCAGTTTCACTGATAACCGGTTCTATCATTTGAAAGTTATCCGGAATTTTCAAATCATTAGAAAAAAGTTCTTTGACTCGATTTATGTCGCTTTCAGTGACAGAATGTAATCGCGACCAAAGCTGTGGAACTGAACACTTCTTTTCAATACTCAAGAGTTTGTCGGTTGCCTTAAGTATAGCCAACCACTCGGCGTCGTATTCAAAGAAATTGCTTTCTGTAGTAACAGTGGGTTCGATGTCAATGATTTCGAGATATTGTCTTCGCGGCAATACTTTATCGAGAGATAAAAATCGAGTCTGAATTGTTTGGTCTTCCGTATGATTTATTAGGGCTTCGAAACGGATGTGAAGATGTGCTGAAAACCAATGCTTTGGTTTCAATTGACGGACAAGAGGTTCGAGTAATGGATTTCCCAAATGATTGTTATTGACCTCATTTCTAAAGAAAGGCTTTTTTCGCAGTAAATACTGAACGTCACCACAACTGTGGATATTTAAGGGCCAGTCGTGAGATACCATAATATCGAGGGGTTGTTCAGTATGTGAGGGGTTGTCATCAGATTCACTCTTCAATTGCATCAGTTTATAGACATCGCATTGTCTCATATGATATATACTTCTTTTAGTGCTTTCATCGAAAGGGAGTCTTTCAAAATGACCGCAATTAGAGTCATATTTGTGATGAATACCAGAAATGGCGCCAATTCTTAAACCATTGAAACGAATGACTGAAGTGTAACCCAAATAATAGATGTTTTTTGAAACCCAACCCCCAAATGCCAGAGTCTGCAAATAATTGGACGCCTCGTGATTACCACCGATGAAAAGCGTCAGTTTAGGCGCTACTGATTCCGATCGATAGTATTTGTGAAAAGTTTGTAATTGTCTGTACTTTTTGGGAACAGCCATACACTCCAAATCGTTTTCATTCCTAACCGACTGAAAATCGCCACAAACTATCACTAAATCAATGGTTATTTGTCTCTCGTTTTCAATACGAGAGATGTCTTCATAGATGATATCTAACTCTCCGTGAGAACAGCCGATGACTGCGATCTTCATTTTAAATGACTTTCAAATTAAGTTTAATTTATTTTTAATTCAAAACTAAACAAAACGAAAACATTTCACACATTTTGCCTTTCATTCAAATTGACGTTATTTTTGGACTCAATTTCATTGAATTGACTTAAAATGTGAACAGAATTTCAATTTATTTATTGAATTAAATTAAAAGTGTGTTAACCTGAAATTCATTCATTTTTTCTTTCAAATTCAAATCAAATTTATTTGAACACAAAAAAACACAATTGAATGAACCCGAATAAAAAAAGTGAGATGATATATTGTGACCTAGATACATTTGACTCCAATTCAATTAAGATTTATTAGCTTGATACTCTTAACTTTATATAATACTAAACTCAATTAGAAATTTAAATAAAATTGAATTAACGCTTAAATTAAGTATTTATTATTCAAAACATAGAAAACAATTATAATCTTAAATCAAAGATAAATACTATTATAGGTTTAATCGGTTTATATTATATGACACTAATTATATTAAAATCTTTTAAACCAAAGCATAAGTTATTTGAAAGGAAAACAATTTATTCGAAACCTATATTTGTTTTGCAAATTTTCATAAAATTAATGATAATTGACCATGCTCAAATTTCATATATTATCAAAATCCTACAAAATCTTATAATTTCAGTAAAAAACTATGTTATAAAAGACTATAATAGAGGGAATGGGAAGGAATGGCTTATCTTTTTGAAGAGCAAATGGTAATTAAATAAAGAGCTAAATATTTAGATCTCTTAACTGTGACCTACAGTCTAATCACGATTAGAATAACGGTTTGTGTGGGTTTGCATTTTGTCTGCATTTTTAAATTTTCCTCTTTTAAAGAGTCTGAGATTAGGGGCAAAATTATAATACTTTTTACACAAATGCACCGAAAAATATGAATTTTAGGTATTTTAAACATAGAATTTATTTCATTTAATAATAGTTATTAATAATCACATATAATAAGTTATTATATATGAGTTATGATTCACAACTTATGAATATTATTTAAATAACAAAGTTTTGGTTAAGAGTTGTGTTCATTGTATTCGTGATAAATCAATATTTTGTTTTTTAGATTAAATTTTAAGAGTAATTTAAAGTCACGATTAATAGTATTTCCTATTTTTAAATGACTTCAGCCCTTATTCTGAATATAAATGGTTTACATTTATTCATAATCAATGTGCAATCGAGGTATAATCAAGGCATAATCAAGGTGATTGATCTCTATATTTAGAAACAAAGGGAATCTGTTGTAATGTTTGAGTTGAAATAATAGATGATAAGCATGATATAAGTTTGATAATCTTGCTAAATTGCTAAATCTATTAAATGATGATATTTTAAGTATTTTCGTGTTTCACAAATTATTTGATCGGAAATCCAAACCATTTGTTAAAAGTTTTTGTTAAGAGAATAGAGCTATCGATCAAAAGATCAGTTTTTGAGAAACAGTGGCCGAAGAACTTCTGAATTTGAAGTAATGTTATGTTAGATATAAAAATAGATAACGTTTTCAACCAAATATATAAACAATAAAAATGAGAAACAATTGAACTGAGAGTTCAAACTTCAAACTCTTTTGAAATTAGAAAATGAAAGCACAGGTCCTGAGAATGAATCGATGACTTGACTCGACTTTTTTCATGAGTTCTATTGGACCGGAAAATATTCAGTTAGACTTCGGTTTAGAGATATTCAACAAAAAATTGGATATAAAAACTATTTTAATGACTTTTGAATAATAATTAGTGTGTATTCGACGGTATTTCAACAATTCATGCATTGCTTAACAGAAAACATTATCTGATCTAAAGTTCAAACCAAAGGAAAAAATACAGACAATTGTTATACTTTTGTTTATTATTTGTTTAATTAAATAATTGAAGAAATATTAAAAACAATATATTCTGTGCCAAAGATAACACTAATTTTAAATAATAAATACTGGGAACGACCTCTCAATTATCAGATTTTCCTAAAGTTATGTTTTCTTAGAATTCTTGAAATTCCGATTTTTCAAACATTTATCGGAAATAACTTTAAAAGATAACAATTTTATTTATTTTAAAAGCCATGAAATTCTCGATATAACTCACTCTAAAGTTTAAACCATTTAATTGAATAAACATTCAAATCATCAAATATTCTGTTCTCTGAGAAAAGTTTTATGTTTTTATAGGAATTTCACTTTTTTGAGGAAAAAATTTATTAGATTTTTTGATAAGTTATGAAATGAAATGTTTTTTTTTGACAAAATATTATTTGTGTTAATATTTGTATTGAAATTTCAACTTAAAAATAGTCGTTACATTCGGATGAGTTCTAACTCTAATCTTTTACTCTAATACTCATATTGTGTTGAGATATGGTTTCGAATAATGAAAATCACAAAAGTTTTCACCAAAAGTATGTATTGCAGTGAAGTGGATGTCCTCTTATGGCCTTCAATTGGAAGACTCAACAAAAAGGTTTGTCGACAGAGAGGGTCAATGACTGAGACTAACAGCAAGACTATAGTTAAGAGTCGACACAAAACTACGAGTTTATGTAATTTAGTTTCACGGCTTTCCTACTGATAGCCTGTGCTGTGAATCTTGTTTTTGGCAAAACACGACGTAAACCTCGAGAACGACCTGTTATGTCACACAACACTGGCTCACATACAGTGCATACCTGTGCTCAACTTCAATAGTTTTGGTAATGGTTTTTCCAGTGCTCACATTCAGTGATTTATTCTTTAATAGAGAGTCTGTTCAACAGTTGTGACAATACTTTTATGAAAACACTTTATTCTCAATAAAAGTATGAAATTCTGTTATATATAAAAGTTGTCAAATAGTTGTCATTTGTGTTCAAAACTCAACAAAAGTTTATGAAAACATATTTCAAGTAATGAAAAGTGATTTGAACTCCAAATGAAGTCTTTCAACAGTAATCAAAACAATCATCAAATGAACGCCAATTATATGGCAATCATTGAACATAAGACTAACTCTTCGCAGTCGGCCTCTGAGTGTCGGACACCCATCGCATGGCATAACAGAACAGTTAATTTGACGAAACCCATGACTTTAGTTCAAAATCCACAAAATGTGACAACTTTTGCCCCCAAATATCGTCGCGCTTCAGGTCAGAGACCACTTCAGAGGGCGTCCTCACCATCAGCCACAACCACTTCATCTGATGACAGAGAAGAAGTACCGATGGTTAGGCATCACATGAGGAGACCGAACAGGTATTTCACTATAAATATAAACATAAAATAAATGATAATTTTTTTGTAAACAATAGTCGAGTGAATGCTCTGACAGTCGATAGACGACAACATATGCCAAACAACAAATTCGTTAATCACTTTCTAATTCCTGGCGAATATGCTGTCCATCCGATACATGCCTTCAGAAGTGGAACTTTAAGATCTACTAAAAGTGTTCCATCGCTGGCCGTCAGTTCACAAATGAATGAACCCATGCATTGTCCGGTTCACGGAAATAATGGCATAATAGTGTCTCACTGTCCGCCCCCATCGCACCACCATTTCTTGCCAGCGATAGCCAATCAAACTTTGAATTTTCGTCGTTTCGGTTCTTTTACTGATATTCGCGACCCAAGACTTCCAATAACTACAAACGGATTACCATTTCTTACAACAATTCCAGAACACAAACAGTCGTGTGATTTAATGCCTATTTATTACGCCTCTCAGCCGCCAACAGCACTACCGGCTCTTCCGGCACCGAATACCATACCATTACATTTGGTACCAACAAAACAAACTTCACGATCGATGATATTCCCGGCATATGGAGAGCCCTTACCTTTTAGAAATCCATTTAAAACTACTTCTCCCGTATCTCCCGTTCCCTCTCATAGAACTGTTAAAATGACTAACAGTTATGGCAACAATTCTGATGACATATGTTGTCGAGGACATTTGATTGTGCTCTGGGTCATTCTTGGAGTGGTCACTGTTGGTGTCATTTCGGGAATAATTCTGGCCGTTACTATCAATTGAATTATTTTTAAAATTTATTTATTTTTTTAATAAAAATTAATTTATTTATCGAATAATAATTTGATAATCATTTGATTTAATTCATTACATATCTATAATTAATCATAAAATTAATATTATTCTAATAATTATATAAAATATTCATAATTTAATGCAAATTATTTTATTAAATAATTGTTTTAATCTTATAGTGAATTGGATTCACTGAATCCAGTGTTTAACAACTCATTCAACACAACTCCTAAACTAATTTTATTGTTTCAACAAAATTATTTCAGTTCTGTTTTGAAACAAAATCTTAAATTACTTTAAAATAATTGAAATAAATTTAGAAAATTTCATAATAAGTTAAACGCATATAAAATGACTTAAAGGGAAAAATGAATTTTAAATTAAATATAATTAAATATCAAAGAAATTAGACTTAAAATATTCATCAAAAGTGTTAGAGAATATAAAAAATGAGAGGAAAACAAATTATAAATTGTGTTATTATAATAATGTTCAACAGAGCGGTCACTGAATTTCACTCAAATTTATGAAAAATAAGTAAAAAAAATCTAAAATATAATAATTTTGGGGTAAATAAACTGCTAATATATGTGGAAACTATGAAAAGTCATATGTTTTCTCTATTAAACAATGATCTCAATTAAGGAAAGACATGGCTTTCATGAGGAAGAGTTAGAAATAAATTGTAAAACAAAATTAAGAGATAAATAAAATTATAAAAACAAAATTTTCAGATAAGATATCTTTTTCTGTTGTAATCATTTGTCACATAATTAAGAGATTCGTTGGTTTTCGACTTTTTCTTTCAAAATGAGTTAATTTGCAAAAATAGAAAAGTCTTTCTTTAAGATCAGTTCGAGAAGTGTCGGCTGTTTTTCGATGTTTACTCCCTTTTGCTTGAATTCCATCAGTTTTTGTTCAAATAAAGTCTTTTCCGGTCCTTTAATCCAACGATGTCTTATCGAAAGTATAATTAACGGCACAACCATTTGATTGTTGTCGTAGTGACGGTATTTTGAGATCAGTTCCAATGCTTTCTCTGTGAATACTTTGGCTTCAGAAGTATTGTCCACTGCATTGAGAGAACCGATTAGAACACAAACAGTTTTCAGTAACTGATCGGTTGGTTCTTCGCTGTGAAGGAAGAGCTTCTCCTGAATGAAGAAAACGTTTTCCAAAACATTTGAAACCTCTTCGAACTCAAGAGCTTTGAGTTTCTTTTGGCCGTCTTTTAATTCGGGATAAAATAGGAATTCAGAGAACTCTTGAGTTGTTCTCAATTCTCGAATACTTAAACAATACGTCAAAAGATGTTGGAATGCAACCGATCTCTCAGTTATGACTTCAGCGGTAAAATTGCCGACTAATGTCTTCTTTGGAAACGGAAAGTCCGTCAAAAGTCGAGGAAAACGTTTGCGAAGAGTTTGGTATAAGTGAAGGAAATCTGAATAACGCCTTTCGATTACTGCGGGTCTGGTCTCCAGACCGGGAACTCTCTTAACCAAAATAGTATAACAAACATATCTTTTGCGATTAGAACCGATGGACGACCGCTGAACGGTTTTGGCAGATATTATCTCAAACGTAACTCTGTATTGAGACCTCTTTGGTGTCGGACTACCGATGGTATCGTCGCTCCAAATTTGGACAGTTTTGGCCCTCAAATGAGATTCCTTTTGAGATTCACTTTTATTCACTTTATTGCCATTAAATTCGTTGTTTTGGTTAAAGTCTTCATCCATTTTATTGGATTTTAAGTCAAAATCCAATGAAATACTTGATTCTAACTGAGAGGACAACTGATCGCCGCCAAAGTCCTCATTCATAAAAGACAAAGAATTTATGAGATTGTCTTCAATTGATGGCAATTGGGATGAAATGGCACTCATTGTTGATATGATATCACAAATTTGTTTACATTTAATTAAATATTTTTGATAATAGTTTTGAAGTTCAAAATTTGAATTATAATTCAACTGAAAATCTTTTTAAATACGATTTTATAATTTTAACCATATTTTCAACCAAAAACACAAACCAATTGATTGTCAAAACAAAGCCTCAAAAACAAACATAAAATACTTGTCAGCTGTTATTCAATGGAAGAGTCGATTGACTGAACACTATATAAAAACACTCAACTATTCATTCAAATGTCAAATAATGCTCTCAAACACGACTTCATAAAACATCTCATTTGATGTCAATTTCCAAACGAGTGTTTAATAATTAAATTTTTATTATAAACTCTTTTGTCAAATGCTTTAAGTTAAGTGTCTAACAAGTCATTAGTAGTCATATATTAAATATATACGCATTTGAAAAGTTTTTCCCTATAATATTAAAAGCAAATGAAACAAGTTTATTCTTATTTTTTTGGTTAGGAATGACCAGGTATTGGCTCATTAAAAATCAGATTACATTAAGTTTTGAGATACAGTTAAATGCTTTTCAATGTTATGCATAATTAATATAACATTTTATGGATATATAACTAATTTGTTATTCATTTGAATTGATTTGTTAGACATTAAAATGCGTAAAATGTTGTCAATAAATAAAATATAAAACACTTATACAATTCAGTAAATATAATATTAATTATAATATTAACTATAATTTTAACTATAATATTAACTACTACATTTACTTTGAATTCGGTCAATACTATATTTTCAAATGTTTACTGTTATTTATATGACTTATTTCATATAACTTTGTTTTTCTCATTTTATGTTATGTTTAATAGGGTTTTACTGTATCTCTTCTAAAATCCATTTTAAACGATCTTTAATAATGTTATTAATCAGAAAATTAGGACAAAACCAAATACTTTTAATTCCATTTAAGGACTTCTGAATTAATTAAATATATTTTCCATTAATTAAATGTTTGATTAAAACGATTTCAAATAGGATTTTAATAACATTTTAATTAATATTTAAATTGTAATAACAATTTGTCTATACTTTTGATATTCAAATGAATTGAAAGATTTGATTCCCTTTCAATCTATTTCAAGCTAAAAGACCATGAACTCTATGCTTGAAAATGAGGTTGGTCATATAATTGGTCATATAATTGGTCATATAATTGGTCATATAATTGACTTAAATATATAATTATAAATAAACACTTTTTTGCATAAGAAAGGATTTAAACTTATTCTGTGCAAACTTTGTTGATATTTATATGAATGACATCCGAAAGAGATTTATTTGATTGGTTTTTGACCTCAAATTCTTAATTAGAATATAAAATGAATGTATTTATTAATGTCGAGCTCTGACTTACATTAAAACTTATCTTATGCTAAATTAATTAAAATAATATAAAAATTAAATTTTATTCATAATTTATTTTTCGAGAAATTTTGTTTACTCTTTTTGCTATTTAGGGAATAGTTTTTATTTTTAGATTTCATGAATAGTTTGGGAGAATCTAAATGATGAGAACATAGATTTTCATAATAACTATATCTAGAATAGGATGTTTCATATTTTGAATTTTATATGCCCTTGCTCAAATATTCAATTTAAGTTTAAAATGTGAAAGTTTTTGTCAGTGAGTACTTTGAATTAAGTCGGACATCAGATTTTGTGTAGAATATAGATCATCCCTGTTCATTTCCTGTTCATCCCTTGTATTTGTATTGAACCAAAACTAGTAAAAATAAAACTAAAAATATAAACTTTTTGTTTATATCGAATAACTCTTTGGAAAGCATTAAAAAAAAGCGATTAAATCTTTAAAGATATGATAATTAATTGAATGCATTAAAAGGGATTTGAGATGAGGACAAGAGATAACACTTTTATTGTTTATATTCATTTGATTATCACAACATTCCTAGAATTAATTGTTAATCTGTTCTTGATATACTCAAAGATAAAATTGTATAAAACCTATATTTTTAATGAATTGCTTTTATTTTTAAATTAAAAATTTAGAAATTTTCAGTGAATTTCTTGAGGGGATTAACGATAACTTAGAATTAGATTATCGTTTTTGAACTGATTTAAATGATGTTGGTCTCAATCAATAGCTTCTTACACAAACAGTTGATTTGTGCAATGGATCTCATTATTAGATTATTCTTTAGTAACTAAAGTTTAGTTCAAATTAAAAATTGAAGCTTCAAATCAATATTAAAACTGAACTTTTGTTTCAAAACATGAATAAACTTTAGTATTAAAACTATGAAATTATTAATATTAATGAAAAATAGTGCAAATTATAAATTTAATTGTATTACTGATAAATAAGTTAAAATTTATTTGAATTTTAATTTCACTAATGAATTGATCGACGGTTTACTGACTCATCTCTTGTTAAATCATTTGCCCCTCTATTCATGTTTAATGCCTTTTAAACAATGTTTTATTTGTGGAAAACTTTATATTAATTGTCTCATTAATGTCTCATTTAAAGTATATTTCCATTTGAGTTATATTTAACCCTCACTTTAAGGCTGTCTTTTTAAAAGACTTTTATTTAGAGCTCAATATTCAGTTTTTTTCATTTAAGTGAATATTAAAAGTTTTCATTTTGTTTGCATTTGTGGTTCAATTCAACAAAAACTTCTTAATACAAATATAATGTCAATGGATTCAAATCAGTCGATGGTTAAGAATAAACGTCTCAATAAGAAGAAGATTTGTTCGGCGCTAATGAATACCAGTTCTTTAGATAAGGAAAAGAGAAAACAATTTGAAAATATGAAACACGACTTCGCGGCTCATCTCTCAGACAGACTTTCAGACCTTAATGGACAACAAAAGATGGTTTCGGACACAATCACTAAAGAGTTTCAATCCCTTCGAATGCAAATTCCATCACAGGTTCAGAATTTAACGATCGGTGATATCAGAAAAAATGGCGGATCTCTTCAATTGGATTCTGGAACAATTGAACTGCAAATTCCGAAATCACTTTTGAGTTCAAACAATGATTTGTCTTCAGTTTTATCACAAAAGAAAAAGACTGATGTCTTTAAAGAGCCGTTTCTTCCCAACAGAGCCATTGCTTTAAAGAGTGCGTCCACCAAAAGGTGTGCCGAAAAACAGGCGAATACACGAATAATAACCAGAAGTGCCCTCAAAACTGATGTAAAACCTAATAATAAGATAATTGAAGCGCCAAAAGCGCCACTTTTCTCCCCGAAGACCGAAGAAACGGAACAAAAGGCAGAAACAAAAGAAGACATAAAAGAAACGGAAGAACAGATTCTTAAGTCTTTATCTGAAATAAGTCTCCGAAAGCCTCCCCGACAGCCAAAACCCGATGAATCCATTTTTGTGCTCTCATTTTCTTCTTCGGGAACACCACTTCTGATAGAAAATAAAGCGATTCAAAGAACAAATAAATCCAATTAATAGTTAAAATTGTTTTTATCTTTTATTTGGAACTTAAATCACAATTAAATGAATGTATTAATAATTATTTAGGGCTTAATATTTGATAATAATTTTATATTTAATAATATTTTAAAACTAATATTAAATTATTTTATGAATACAACTGAAAAAAAAGAACTTTTGAGGGAATAATAACTCAAAAGTTATTATTTGGTCATAACTAAAGTCTTTCAAAAGTGGGGCTAAAAAATTTAAAAATCGGTGAGAAAATGGGGTTAATTTATGGGAATTTGATGGAATTACGTTAAATAACCTACAAATTGAATTTTTATTATTTTATATTATAAATTGTCTATTAATGTATAATAACATTCAATGGATATTCAAAAATATTTATTAAAAATAAAACCTATTTTTAAAATTTTAAATTTAAAAAAACTTATCTTTTTTTTTGATTACAAAAGATTACAAAAGTATTTCTGGCAGTTTATGGCAATAATTTGCCAGATTTTCATAACACTAGAAATATATGAGTAAGTCTTTTACAAATAATTGACAAGGTGAAATTCGATGAGTTATTTATTATGAGAATGAAAATCAATATAAAAATTTGCAAGGTAATAAATGTTTCATATTTTAATCCCTATGTTAGTTATACTTATAAAGGGTCAAACTAGAGGTGACGCTTTTCAACCCTTAACCCTGTGTGTGGAAAGGGTGTGGAAAAGGGTGGGTTCGCACTTAGCTTATTCTGAGAGTACCCTTCGATTACAATACACACAAAAATTACATAATATTAAAGTACTTTATGAATTGAACAAGGAATAACTTATTAATATTATATACCTATTTGTGGTTCCTTTTTATTTTATTCAAACATCAAATTATCAAAATTTATTCCAATTTATTTAAAATGATTTTCAAATTAAAAATTGATTTAAACTTCATTCAAAACATTTGAAAAAATATATAAAAAATCATTTATTAAAACATTAAACTCGTATACAGTTTGGACGTCGATCTCTTCTGTTTCAACAAAATTGATATCAATTCTTGGAAAAACCCTAAAAATTTAATTTGAATGTATTGTTGTGACACCGACTCTATCTTTGATGAGAGGACTCGATTTGCACTCAAAACTGTTTTTCAAATTTGATAAACTTTTACTCCAAATGGCAATTAACTGAATGAGTGGTCAGTTTGAATCTGGGGTTTCAATTCCGTCATATCCTTCCATTTATGCCAAGATTATACGTATCGTCAGATTATACTCGAGCATAAAATACCAAAAAAATTACATAATGTAATGTCCGGTAAATTAGTCTTCTTTCTAATTATAAAACATAATATTAATATAAATAAAGTGGACTTTCAAATAATAACCTTTACTCACATTCAAGGTCATCCCTGGACTCTTTAATCTCTATCTAGATTTAGAATCCACTATAATTAGGTCATGACTGCTATCATCCATCCCTTACCACTAATATTCAGATCTAATTTGAAATCCAAGAGTTAAAAAAGAGATAAAAATTGAATAAATAGTCTTTTGTTTGAAATTTAATCGATTTATTAAAACTTAATAAAAAATAGTCACTTCTTATATAAAACTTTAAAAATCATTCATTAGATATGATTTGAAGAATTTATTGGAATTTTCTGTTAAAAACTGTTTTGAATGAAATGTTTGGATATATTTGGATAGAAATGTTGTGAAACAATCAATGATTACATTTTCCCCTTTCTTTGATCCATTTGTGGTCACAGACCTGTGCCATACTATAACGCTTTGATTCGTTGAATTCCAACATATTTTTGAGTAAATCCTTGTAATGTTTACTAAACTTTTTGATATAACGTGTCTCGAGATGATTGTGTCCGTCACTCATTTCTTTGAGATGTTCTTGGGCTTTTTTAAAATGAAAGGGAAACTTATTATTACACATCGCAAAGAGAACGACTCCCATCGCATAGACATCAGTCTTAAAGGGATCGTATTTTTTCTTTTTCACAATTTCTGGACTATAGTAGGGCTCAGTTCCACAAAAAGTGTCGGAAAGTATGACTTGTTGTCGATCTTGATTCCAGGCCTCTTTAGCGAACCCAAAGTCAGATAGTTTACAGTCACCCTTTTCTTCTGTCAGTAAAACGTTGTCTACTTTGATATCGCGGTGACAGAGACCCAACTCGTTGTGTAAGTATTTGAGAGCATCGCATACCTGTGCATACATTTTACAACACGAGGGCTCATCCATATCTCCATTATTCTTAAGGTATTTGGCAATATCTCCTCCCCCGGCGTACTCCATAAATATGTACATTCTTTTGTTAGCCCTAAATATATCATAGGTTTCAATAATGTTCGGGTGTTTGGCATCAATGAGTGCCGCCAATTCCCTTGGTAGAAATTTTGTTTGAAACTTTTTGCTCACTTTTGTCATATCCATCACTTTGACCGCATAGTACTTTCCCTGTTTAATGGCTCGATATACCTGACCAAAAGCACCGGCATTTAACCTCTTGTCAATAGAGTAGCCCTTCTTTTGAAAAACTGCGGCTGTCTTTGAGTCGAATTTCAGCTCTTCGTTACTCATTCTCTCAACAGATATATTCAAAACTCTTTGTTTTTGTTATAAACTTTGATGAAAGGTATCGGTACTTAAGTGGAGTTTTACTGAAAAATCGCTAAAGAGTGGGTTCTTTTGAATCAATTAAATCGCGAGACTTTTAAATATATGTTTAAAATTTTGAGTTTGACTTTTGGTGTTTAATTTGAATCAGTTTTGACTATAATTTAAATTTAATACTTTATTTGAATTTTAATAATCCGTTGATTCAAATAATAATATATTTGTGAAAATCACGCGAATTCTAACCACTAAAGGACCGAATGTAAGCATTTCACCCAAAAATAATTGTTATGAATGGGATTTTTAAACTTAATATAAATTTCAATTATCGGTGACTTTTGTCCAAGGCAAAATTACAATATACACAAAAATTACATAATATTAAAGTACTTTATGAATTGAACAAGGCATAACTTATCAATATTAATATTATATACCTATTGGTGGTTCCTTTTTATTTTATTTAAACATCAAATTATTAAAATTTATTCAAATTAGTGAAAACTATTAAATCATTAAATATTTTTATGCAAAACAGAATATTTTGATATCTTTTTCGATGATTTATATGAAATGTTTATCACAGAAGAAATCATATAAATTATATGATATAATGTTATCTAATCTCTAAATGTAGTAAAAATTCATAAGAAATTATGAATACAATCATTAATATATTCCTTTAAAATAAGTCAATTTTTTTCTTATTATTATCTTAATATTTAGAAAATAGGCCTCAATTTTTAGATATAAATATAAAAAAAAAACAAATTATGATTTAACACAAACTAATGAAACAAAGATTTTATTAAACAAATTTTTTACATAAAAGGAATTGATTTTAAAATAAAAATCGAACGCAAATTGTTTTTAACACAATTTATAGAGAAATGTGACTAATAGTGATAATACAGATTTGTTACAAATTAACAAATTTATTAAAATAATTTCATAAACTAATGAACTAATATTTGGTTTAAAATAAATATAATTTTTTTAGTTATCAAAATCTTACCTAAAGTTCATTCAAATAATTATAATTTACTCAAAAATAAATCCAAAAAATGATCCAATTTTGAGAAA
>JAQFZL010000271.1:0-18338 GCA_034695685.1 Galumna lanceata
AGAACTGATAATCAGATTAAAAGTATACCAAAAGAGAGAAAAATCTTTTGGAGTATGTTTTATGAGTCATTAATTGCATGAATAATAGATTTGCATTTGAAAGGAATATTCAAATATTCTGATCGAAATTCTGAATTAAAATTCTGTTTTAGAGACTAAAAGAAGAGATTTTAATCTTTTTGAAGAGTGAATTGACATCAAATCAATTCAATATATTTAATAGAATTGAGTGAATCACATCTTTACATGAATTCAATTGAACTTTGACCCTGGTAAATAGTTTAAATCCAGTATCCATTGAGTAGCAAGTTCACTTACAAATTCAATATGTAATATCAAAGCTTAGTGTCGGAAGCGAAGGGACTGCTCTTTTGATTGCGTAAAATATATTAAATGGTGTCATACTTTTAGACCACATAATTGTTTGCGATATTAAATCATTTTGTATTCTCCGAAAAAGAGAGACTCATCGGAAGATGAGTTGCAATGACTGCACATATAATAAATCATTTGGTCTTTAGTTATCATTGTATTGCTTAAAGCGCTGGTATTGGATTCCCGGCTTTAATATTGTGTTCGTAATTATAATGATAATGAGAAGTCGCTGTTATTTTCTCGTTCGGTTCATCGATTCTTCTCCGGTGCATCTCATCCCTACTCAATGTAATAATAGACTGCATCTGACTATCAGATAAAATAGAGGTGAGAGGGAGAGAGAGGGAGAGAGAGATGGAGAGTGAGAGAGATACTGGATATGGCATTAAGCGATGGGGATGTGTTCATACACTAGAATTTGCATCTGTAAAGGATTCTGTGATTTCCTTTATAGCAGAACTCCTATGGGTTTTTGTTATTAAAAGTGGAAATTCTAAAAATTAAATTAATATTAAACTAAATGTGTATTAATTTAATCAATTTTTAATTGAAAATATTTATCTTCATTTGACTTTTCCTCTAATTTTTTTTAATGAAAATCAAAATATATTGAAATTATAGAAATAAGCTAGGTGATTGTGATGGTGATTGTAATGGTAATGGTGATAGACTCAGAGATTGAGAAAAATAGCTGAAATAACATTAAGTGAAATGAAATGAAAAATGACAAATTGATTGTAAGAAAGTCTTAAGTTTAATGAAGTGCCAGAATTGCATAACTTATTCAAAGTTAGGTCGAACTGATTCACAATATAAGGCATCAGAAACTACTTCGTATGTGTATGTGTGCACATCAACCGTCACACATATCTCATGGGAACACCACATCCAGATTTAATTTCTTGAAGTGACTCTTTTCTATGTCTGACGTTTTGAAAGAAGTGTAACTCTAATAATGTGAAAGAGAGAGAAGAGCAGAGAAAAGAGGGGAGAGAGAGAGAGAGAGAGAGAGAATGAAGAAAACAGAATCGCATCGATTGTCTGTGCGCTCTTCCCCACAAATTTCAGTTATAAAATGCCTTTCGCTGGAAATAGTGTTGTGCTGTCATCAAATAACGGCTTATACATTCATGGCTGCCATTCAGTGGCGCACTGTTAGGGAGAGTCATAGTAAGCAATGTAATCATGATTTATGTCTGGTATTGTGAATCCAATATCAAATCGCTATCAAATTCAGCCAAATATAAGTCTTTTTATATGAATAGCCAATACATCGTATGTTTATATTGGATGTAGAGTTTTGAGACATTCATTGACTCTTAGAGCACAGACTGACAATAAAATCAAACACATTCTCTCCATTGGTTTAATATTGAATATATTCAGTGGACAAACAAACAGAGCCAACACATCTAATACCAGTGTCCGTATAATACCATCATTTTTGTTCAAAAATATAATATCTTTTATAACAGAGAAAAAGAAAACATTTATTCTGAAAAAAATTGATTTTTCTTTTCATTGAAAATAATCGATAAATTTCTTGCAAAAGAAGGAAATCGATATATTTCTGATCTTTTCTTTATTGATAAAAAAAAATTTCCATTAAATTTTGTGAACACTTCTGACAAAAAGTCGACTGAATTTTATTATTTTTCCAACGAATTTATATACACTTTTGCTAAAAAAGTTTATTTGAAAACTATGAATGACTTTCGGTATAAAGCATTTAATAAATTTAGTGAACGTATGCCTAAAGCAGTGTTAATGCCTTAATATGTAGTTTAATGCAAATTAAGAGATCCCAGCAATTATTGAGTTCAAAAATATATGCGAGAGGAAAGAAGAGAGAGAAAATGCGGGGCCTTATCCTACAGATTGATTCACGTCTAATATAGAGTTATATTTTAATGTAAGCCCTATATATGTATAAATAGATATATTTAATACCCGGTATAAAGATTGTCACATCGCAAGAGACGAACGGTTGCATCAATTGTTTGCAACTCAGCGCCGTATATGGAAATGAGTGCTCAATCTCTGCACAAAACCTAATATAAGGCAAAAGTAATGTCATATCATTTTATAGCTTTTTTATCCCTCCCCCAGAATTCTCTAATTCTTTACTAGTATTCTCTCTCTACCTCTCTCTTAGTTATTCTCTTTCACTCTCTATCACTCTCTTTCTCTCTCTTCATACTGTCTGTCATTCATTTGCAATAATTTTGTGTTGACTCTACGCTTATGAGCTTATAGTGAGTGAAGAGAAGACAAATCATTGATATTTTCATTTAATTTAACGAATATTAATGTAATTCTATCGGCGTTTATATAACGAAAACTTTTTTCTAGTTTTGCAGGAAATGAAGAGATAATACAGAAATGTTTAGAACAAATGCACTCTTTCTATATGTGTTTGTTATTGAGAACTATTAAGATTTATTGCTTTCTCTCATTACGTGAATAACAAATTCTCTACAATTCTCTACACTTAACGTTCATTTCTATTCTTTAAAGTCATTATTGGCTCACTTTTGTGCCTTAACTCAACATTTCTTCTCTTTTTTTATATAAATGTCTAAATGGGTTCGTTTAGTGATTGCATTCAATACGTTCTCAACTTTCATCGGGCAAATTAAGAGAGCATTTAAGTTTTTAACTCAACAGTTCCACTGCTGTATATCTTTGTCTCTTCTCTTCCCTTAGCGTTAAGTTTGGAGTTTTTTGTTCGACTTTAACCCAAAGGCAATAGAACTGGAAGTAAATCGTTTCCGAATTCGATTTAAAACCATTTTGTGGCTTCAATTGTGTATCACTATTAGGATCGTTGGAAACAAATTTTAAGTCTCTTCGCATTCGTATCCCTTCTCCTCGATTTAATACCCCCTTAACTTTCTCTTCTTTTTTTCTTTGGTTTTTCACTGTTTGGCTGAGCGTCTGCTCCCTTTGGAAAATCAACAGTCGAAGAGTCAAAGAGATTAGGAGTAGTTGTGCACTACATAAGCGAACAGATTAACGCAATATAAGAAGTTAATGTCGGCCTATGACTGACTCACAAAAAAATGAACAGTAATTTGAGTCGAGTTTAAATCCTGATGGAGTTACTGGCGATCCAATTCCTCCATAGCTATCAGCTTAAGTAAACACAATTTACTACAGTTTTTCAGTTTTTTCAATAAATAGTTTAGTGAACTAAAACTGTTTTATAATTCAATTATGTCTTAACTTAATATCATAACATTTAATGAATCGTAAGATATGACTGAAATTTTTGTTGACATTTATTTTTTATATTAAATTTATTGAGTCTTTGATCGGAAATTGTCTGAAAATATTGTGAAATGAAATAATTTAATGAAATATTCAAAGGTTTCTAACTTTTCACGATTTGGTGATAAATGTAAAATAGTTTTAGTGATGGAATCCATGAATTATTTATTGAAATAAATCATTCAAAATAATAGCATTCAATTATAGAAAGTCTAACAAAACAGTCAGAAATCGACAGAATTTCAAATAAGTTATTGAATTTTCATTTAATACATAATGTAATGGACTCTGAATTGAGAATATTTCGCATCAAAAGTGATGTTCTCTTCGACTTTTTTTTGGTCTCTTTTTATTATAATTTTCTTTTGAGTCATTTCTCAGAGAGAATGCAATTTTGGTATAAAACGACAAAAAAATAATGATTGAAGAATAGGTCGAATCTCTTGTGTTGTAGAGTTATGTAAAATCAGATTCTGTGCTCTCATCCATGAGTGCATATTTGCAGTTTTTGCTTCATTTCTGTGCCAAATGTGTTCAGTCAATAACACAGTCGATAACTCAACTTTGCAATTGTATGGCTTTTCTAAAGGCACACGACTGTGGCATAGCGTTAGGCGTCCGTTGCCTTAAATCCCAAGAGTGCTGTTGATCAAAGTGATGGCCATTCTCGGGACCCGAACGCTGTACAACATTTTATATGAGGCCAAAACACCGGAGATCACAGCATAAGTAGGGGTCGAACCAAATCGTTTCTCTCATTTATTTCCATTCGAACAAACGCTGAGTTTTCAGTTAAATAAATTACCAGAAATGACACAAACACTCTCTTATGCCTCTCTTTCCACTCAAAACTAATCTCTATTTTCTTCAATTTTTTTTATTTTGTTGTCAATATTGTAGTCAATGTCTATAAATAAAATTTAGTCAATTTAGTAGACATTCGTTTAATATTAAAAACAATTATATATTTAAAAAAGTTTTATATAATATTTTGAGGAATTTTATCTTAAAAAGTGATTAAATTCATACTTAAATTTATAGAAATTAATTCAGAAATTTTGAATTAAAAGGATTTTTAGAACAAATAAATATTATTTGATTTAATATTAGTTCTGATTTAATGAATTGTAATAAATGGTTAGAATTTATTGGATATTATAGTGTTTTGTTGAGTCAGACAGTGATAAATATGGCCGAAAGGAATAACGAAGAACTAAAGGATTATGTGTTATATGTGTTATGTGCGACCGTTGCAGCAAAAGATAATTACTTTGAGCTCCAGAAGCAATGTCTTATCTCAACTGTTCAGAGGTTTTATTGCATTGACTCTCATATAAATTAATGTCACAAATAGAAAAACTGCCACAACTGGACATTGGATTGAGAAAACCTTATCAGAAAAGTATGTGTCGAGCAATAAAAGGCCAGTTCTGACCAAACGTGCGCTCATAGATTAGAATATAGAAATGGCCAAACATTGTCCTGCATTAGAGTCTAACATATATCTCACCAGAACCAGAGTGTAGTCACAGGCACTACATTATACCATTGATTACCTCTTAATACTCTAGCATTTCATTGATAATCAAAGATTGAATAGTTTTTGAAACCATTCCCCACCAAAACAACACTTCTCTTATATAACTGGTTATTAAGTATAGAGCTTTTGGTCACTACTTGTGTGGCCCAACACTAATTCACTCATTTCTGCCTATAAATGATGCGACGGAACAGACTCTTCATATTCTTAGCTATCGCTCGAAATGACATTTATTTGAGACATAAGTTTCTTAGCAAATAAAATGAGGACCTCTTTTAGAGCACTTCTCTAATAAGTTAGTCTAACAATCTTTTGCCGAATATGTTTTGTTGCTTATCTCTAATGTGGTCCGACTCTCAGTATCTCTACTCTCACTACAAATCTTATTCTGTTTTTTTTTGTCTTTTATTTACTTTCATCGGAGTATTCGTGAATTCAATTCTATAGTCTTTTTTATAGCGATGAGAATCAATGAATTGCAGGTTAACTGCGATTTGTATGAATGGCAACTCTGTTGGCAAAACATTTTTACTCAACTAAACGATCAAAAGGTGCTGTATTTCAACTTTTCAATCCCTTATGTATTAGAAATCGTCTCTTTTCTTAACTTCGTTTCTCTATTGTTTTATTTGCACCGAATTCTACTCACGTTCTGTCCCTCCATCTCATCATCTTTTCAACGTTCAACTCAGTGACAGAACCTTCTTCTTAACAGAAAAACTGATACTCAAAAGAATTACTCGCTTTTCACAAATCAATGAAAAATCTTTTTTGAAATGTTTTAGAATTGTCTGATTGTAATATAATTAGAACCGAAACGAAACTAAATTTACTAAATTTATAGTAAATTTTGCAATAATAGCCTCCAAATAGGATTAATCATTAAATGCTTATTTCAAAAATAACTCAACTTTTTTATTACTTTAAAAAAGTTATTATAAGATTTAAATAAATTTGATTTAAAAACATTTTAGTTAATAATAAGTGAAACCGATTTAAAGACATATTTTTAATTTGTATTAATGTTTGTTTGGGTTTTAACTAATTGTAAATCTAATAAAATAATTAAAGGTCTAATAGATTAGACAATAAACAACAAAACAGTACTAAATGGATGAGCAAAAAGTTTATTCAGTATTGAATACCTGATAACTATTGGCTTCATTATCACTGTTTCAGTAATTCAGATCATTATCTTAACATCAGTGCGATCTCTAACACCGAATCCAATTAAAGTTTCCTGTCTTTTGATCATTGATTTAACTACTGATTTGTTTGGCCTACAATTACTTATTTAAAGCCATAAATGACTTTTATTTTCTTTTTTTTGGTCAAAACAATTGAACGACTGTTAGCTTTAAAGTCAAAGAATAAGTGAATTAAAGATTTGGTTTTTGAGTATATTTGAAATCGTTTTGTGATTCAATAGAAATAGACATTAAAGCTATGGCTGTAAATGCTTTAGAATAGGGCTACTGTTGTATCAGATTTAACAAAATCTCTTAACGTTTGCCACAATCTTGTTATACGTTTAGACTTTGTTAGAGTTAGTTGGCGTTCAATTGAGGCCAACCATTGCAATACTCAAGTGAATAGTGAATCAAACTAAGTGTAAAAAGTTTAAAGTATACAACACTCTCACTATAGCTATTCTAAACTATTTTTACTCACTTTTATCCACAATCCTTCTTCATTGTAAGCCATTTGCTTCAATGAACTCTTCTCACAATCAATCAAATCATTACATCACAACCAAAATAACGACAACAGGTATTACAGGTATTATACTTTCAAATATCAAACTATTAATTATTAAATATTTCATTCAATTTTCTAATCTTTTAATTATTTTCGAAGCACTGATATCTTGATATTTCATTTCAAAACTGATCGGTTGGTTAACTACTTCTATGCTATTCTTAGTTGAAATAATTAAATTCGAAAGAATCACAAAAATTTCATTTTTCTAAACAATTTGTTTTTTAAATTTTACGCTTAAATTGATCTCAACTGTGAAATTTTCAATTAACAAGTTAGTTTTGCTATTTTATAAATTTTTAATCAAATAATTATGGATTAATAAAAATATATGATATATTTAATAGAGTTGATTGTTCTTGATACTTTGTTTCACTGCTTAAATGTCTAATTAAAGAGAAGTTCAATCTTTTCTGTAAAATTTAATTCTTTATTGCAATGATTTTCACTAATTGTTTAGAGGGGACGTTGAGTTGAGTGAGTCTGTGCTCTATCGCCACTAATACTTGATTTGCATCAATAATAATCTGATGGCGAAAAAGTCGATTAACTGTTGTGTAGTATTGGGTATTCTGTGTTAAAACAATCGGATCGTTATATTGTGTCTAATTATCTGTTTTGGGTTAAATTGAAGGCCAATGCCTTCAATACCTTTAATAACTTCAAATGTGAGTTCAATTACACGATATGTCGGTTCAAAGCGAGTCTATTATTATATTTTCTTTGAACGGATAAAATTCAATGATATCTGGAATTCGCCGGAAATTAAGCAAAAGATGTTTTTATCGTTAATTTTGACGATAGAAAATAGAAATGAGAGAACCGTTAGAGACTGTCAGAGCCCTTCAGAGCCCGTATAACATCTGAATAGTTATTTTGCTGTATATTATGTCTGATGTATGGCTTGAGAACAATAGCATATTAACGAAACACTGGTTGGGGTCAAAAAGGACGAAGTGATTTATGATGTGTGAGTGGCACCGATATCTCTGATACTAAAGTGACCATAACTGACCAATAAGACCCTCTGTTGGGAGTGGTTTTGCGCGCACACAGTCTTACTCATCAAAAGAGATAAATATAAGTCGAAAATTAATAGAAAACGAAACTTAATTTCGCTTTTTATATAAACTCTTGTATTTTCCTAAAATAAAATAAAATGTCCTCACATTCTGTGCACATCATTTAAAAGCCTAACACTCCCTTTGAGATTAGTTTTAGAAGACCTTTGATGTGAACATTGAATCATTTGATACATTATAAGTTTATCACGATATTTACCTTGCTCACTCGAGCGTTAATTCTTTTTTTGCCGTTAATATTAGATAAAAGCCCAAAACTATAGTTATTTGAATTGAATAACCTTTCCTTTGATAGTCTGAACTTAATTTGATGCTAACTTTCTCTCCGCGGATGCAAATACTCGCCTCTTCTGGTATTCCTCTCCTTTCAGTCACACATAAATAAGTGTTTGAATAGCATTGGAAACACTTATTGTTTGTATATCGAAAATGTGTCTCTTTTTGAAAGTATTGGCCTTTAGGTAGTTATGCACAGCACAGACCCGGAATGTATCACAAAGTTATACAGATCTGTACACTATTTTGAAAGATGGATAGATTACAACTTTTGGTATCTCTCCCTTCAGTAAATTTCACAGTTGACTGCTTCGGACAAATTGAACTTTTGTGGACTCGCATTGCAATCAATTGTGCAACAAATCAATAGTTGTCTAACTTTTAAAGCATGAAATCATTCTCAGGCTTTGGCTTTGCTTTCTTTACAGCACTACTACTCTTTAGAGTCATTGTTTTACAGAATCTTTACTCTTTACCAGACTTTTAAATTTTCTCAACGACTGACAATCACTCTTTCAATTTACAGGTGCACTAATTCTGTGCCAATTGAGAGCCCTTTCTCTTTGGGTAATATAACAATGAAGTCTAATGCGATTATTTAAACTCAATTATAATATACGTTAATTTGAAAAATGCAAATTTCATATGCATTCGGGCCTTTTGTTACGGCTCTTGAATTTAGACAATAGTTATGCACTAATATGTAAAATATGTTGAGAAGAGAAAGCCTTCGCTAATATACTCTTTAATCCATTCAGACGTTTACTTAAGAACATAAAATTTGCATAACATTAACAAAACGCTAATAGAGTTGTCTATAAATTAAACTTTTATGACACAACTTATGGCAACTCATTTAAAATTAATATTTAAATTACAGCATCTCTACTGACAAAACTCTTAAATAATGTCTTAAGACTCAGACTTTAATTATTTTGTGTCGATTACTAAATGAGAAGACAATAACTGAGGAAAAAATAAAATATCATAAGAGGCGGACAAAGCAAAGAACTAATGCAATACTGGAAAAGAGGGAATGCAGTGTTTGGAAAGAGTGGGCAAAAAGTTCATTATAGCTCTTATTTATATGGTTTGCGATCGAAGAAAGTGATCAGAGTTTCATCTGTGCAATGAATCCAATGAATTATTTAGTTGATAGCAAATGACAATATAGATGTAATAGACGAGTGACGACTGTGAAACACCAGCCTTTCTTACCAGAGCACTACTGGCTCTGCATTTTCAGTTTGGAACCACTCCTTCTCAATAATTCAGAAAAAGATAATTTGAAAGACGAAAACCAATGGACGTATAATATGTTTGCGACACAAAAATAAAGGTATGTTTTGTCTAAACTTAATATCACAAACTTTTCAACTAAACGATAGCTTTCAATGGAAAGGCTGTGCTGTGCGCTTATGGCCTCAGTTCATAATGATTACAATCTTATATAATATTTATGCGCTCAACAAATGATGGCTCAAACGACACGACTCTAACCTATTTATTGCACACATTATTGCCATTTATTATTTGATCGGATTTTCTCAAACAAAAATTAATCCCTAATAATATGGTCTCTGTTTTCTCTTTTGATGTCTTTTTAACGTTTATTTATCCCAAAACTAATCAAATAATTGAAAATCTTTTCATTATTTTCATTATTTCAAACTCTAACCTAAACTTTGGAATTGAGTTCTTTATAATTCTCTAAAGAATTGCTTAAATTTTTTATTTAAATTTTAATTTAATTGAATATCTGTCGGAAAGAAGAAAACAAACATTTCGTTTCATTTATTGATTTTGTTTTGTTAACTACTGAGCAATAAATAAGATTTAAAGATAATAAGAATAATGTGTTTTTTGCATTTATAGAGATTATTGATGAGACACTAAGAATAACAGCTATGAATCGATAGTCACAGTTACGGATGTCTGCGGTATTCAGTTCCCCATATATTCAATTCTAAACTAAAGGTTCACTCGAGTGAATATCGCAGAAAAGTTGGCACATGTTGTTATCCGAAGACCATCATTGAGTGGATGAGCCAACTTTCTAACTGATAATTGTATTGATGGCCAGTAATGCTGTACTGCTAGCACTGCACCGGTCGGTATGTGTCTGAAATGCTCACAACTTGTCAATAGAGTCGATAGTAATGTCAATACGACATAATAGCCTCGAATGTAATGCATTTTCTTTTACGATAACTGATAAACTCGTATAAATCTAATTCAGAAATTTATATTGTCATCCATAGTAGACAATGAGTGGGCGCTCCACTCCGTAGCTATACTACAGCTATACAACAGTTACTCACTATTATTGCCAATAATGGAAACCGTGTCTACTATTCAACTATTATATTAGTAAATTGTGAGCCAACACACACTCTTGTATCGACTTGTATTCAGCTATAATTGCATAGACTCTCCATTACTCTCCAATACAGTCCAATACTGTCCAATGCTGTCCAATACTCTCCAATTCACTTCTATTAACTATCTTTGAGTTCGATATAAACTTATAGTTCGTCCAAAGTTTGTCTACTCTTTATGTACAGCAATGAACTGATGGATGATTATGGGATCTGTTGCTAAGGACGCCAATACAAGTCCAGTTAATGAGGCGGTCAGACTTTAATTACGATTATAAATAATGCGTTAGTAGTGACCAACACAGATGTGCTCACTTCTACTCAGCTCTCATTCCAACATATTAGACCTCTATTTAAAGAAATAGATTTGGAGAAACACTACTATTATATAGTATTACTCTATTATTCGTTATAACATTATTTGTATATATTGTACACAAGATTTGCTTCAATAAGAATGTTTGCAATCGCAAGAAAAGGGGTTCAGTTAATTAGTGGACAGTCTATTAAAAGTTTTTGCGGAGCCCAGAGACACATCTTATCCAATAGTCATAATTAAAGCTATAGAAGAGGCCAACAATGAAGCAAATATTGTTGTATTGGTCTAACATTTCTTCAATTTTGCTCCGAATATAATATTAAGTTTAGTTTTGTTTATTCTGAGTTGTAGTGCTTACCAATGCAGTGGCTGTGCTAACCAATACACTGTACTAATCAATATAATACTTTAGTTTTCTATCAGAATGAATGCCGTATTTCACAACCCGTTTGATTACTGGAAACACTTTTGCTGGCCTTTCATTTTATAGCCAACACTAACTCACTTACGGCAAAAATGGACACAAATGTGTTAGTTTTGTGAGTTTACTTCTGATGAGGTCTGTCCACTTGGGACAATTAACCAAACTATACTATAATATACAATTCCTGATGTCCTCTCAAAGCTCTTATTTTATTGGATAAATACCCAAAGAATTTATTCTTTAACAAAAACCTCACTTTTCCTTCAATTTATACAAAATAATTATAAGAATTGCTTTGTTAAAAAAATTCTTTTAATATCCATAACAAAACTAACATAAAACTAATTATTTGATATAATTTCAAAGTTAAATCAAAAAAATAATTAACACTTTTAACAATTAAAATAAAAAAAACTCAAATGACATCTGAAATGCTCATCAAAACTAACTTTTTCTAAATTTAATTTAAATCTAAAATTATTTCTAAATCTAAAATTTAAAATATAATAAAACTAAAAATACATTTAAGAATATTAATTATCAGAATGCCTAGTTTATGTAGTTAATATGATTAAAACTAGTTCAATATGTTAAAGTTTTAAAAAGAACAGTTAGAAATTAAAAAAAAAAGTCATTCACTTAATTGAAAGTCAATTAGAGTCAATAAAAAGTCATTTTAGAATAAAAAGAAATACGAAAAGAGTAGATATCTATCCCTTTAATGCAGTTTTTTCTAACACTTTATCCCAACTAATCATTTCATAATTAAATATTCATTTAGTTATGTCTAATAGTTTATTTAAACTTGGTATCCAACCAATTGCTTCAAATCATTATTAATTTTTTTTCAATTCTTTTGAGTAAATCTTTTTTTTTAAATCAATTAATGAGTGAAAAATTTTTGAGAAAAATATCTAAAATTTAAATTAATTTAAAGTAATAATCGATTAAAATATAAAATAAAGTTTAATAAAATTTGAGGCAACGATTGAGAGTCTAATCGATTAGAAATTGAATTCATGCGCTAAAAGTCAGAATAATGTGAGAGTGAAGGCATGTATGGCTATATATGAAAACTATGTTATGACCGGTTGGCCAAACCAATAGGGAAATACTACATGATTCTCATATTAATAAAAGTATATCGCGTTGTTTTTGTAGCCGCAGCCCAAGAAGTCGGGGCTTCATATCGGGCAGAAATAGGCCAATAGAGTGTTGTAGTATTGCACTGCAGTGCGTATACCAGTGCTCCACCTCCCGGTTATATGCTTTTGGAAGGTATGGCATAGTTTACAGATATGAGATCGGATGAGATGTAGCACTTGCTCAGACACACACTAATATTGTTTGGCTTTACTTACTTTTTGAACATCACTTTTATTATCAGATATGTCTGCGACCAAACACTTGCACACAAAGAACACACTTTAAGACTGGTTTTAAATGCGGTATAAAACCCATTGAAAAATCCGTTCACAAACTGATGCAAAGAGTGATCGTTTGACTGATCTCTTCCACTGAAAGCACTTTCTATTCTAAGTTCGATTGAAATTTTGTTGCAAAGAAAAAGAGCGGAGAGAAAGAGAGAGTGAGAGAGAGAGGCCGACAATTTTAAACTGACCAATGAAACGATGCCAACAACATCTAAAGTAGTTGTACTAAACGTAGTAAAAGGGCAAACACTGCAGACACTAACTTTTCTAAAGCAACTAAAGCTTAAACCAGGGATGAAAGAGAGGGAGAGAAAGAGAGAACTCTTAATACTGGAGAGAGACTATCAGAGAGTATCCGAGAGTAAAACACAATACCCGAACTAAATGGGAGTGAATTGTGTTTGTAATAGTGAATGGAAATAAGGCACAAATTCAAGCCGAGTGAGAGTCGGTTGTGGGCAGGCATTAGCATTCACTCACTAACAAACAGAACATACATTGCATCCAAACTGGAGACCAAAACGACCAGGTCTTCCGCATACTAACTAAACACATGAAACAACTGAAACACAAATTAACTAAAATACAAACATTCGATTCGATCCCTGAAAGAAGGGTCCGATTCGTCACACTATTGGTTCAGAAGAGGTATTAACAGATCATAATTAGATTCATTTGACCTTGCTCATGCTAAGACTCAATACTATTACTATTCCAATAGTATTAGTAAAAGAGTTTGTTTTGAAATATTTTTGATAAATAATTTTTTTTCGAAATATTTTAATATAAATAGTCTTTTGATTAGTTTGAAACTGATCTGAAGATTGGATTCTATTGACAAAAGTGGAAGTGATTCTCACAATTGATACTTCTATTGAAGTGAAGAGTATTCTTGTGTTCAAACAATTGTCAGTTTGTTGTGCTTTTGGCTCAAATCGCAAAGACTTTAAAATGTATTATTGTATTGTAAATCTACAAGTGTTAGCATTTATGTGTTCGGCTATTGATGGCACACCACAAGCATACAAACTGTCGATGAAAGGAGCAAAACATGTGTCACATTCAGAAACAGATTGATATATCGACTCCACGACATTACTTACAATATGTGCACAAAAGATAGTTTTACAGGCGCTCCACTCTTTTCATATTATCGTTTCAATTATTAACAATCATTTGATATGAATTCAATTACTATTAATTTCTTATCTCTGATTAACATTTGGTTTAATTTACTAATTCATAATTTTAAGCGTCGATGCATTTGAAAGACATTTTAACTGTTTTTGTGATTAAGTGAATTCGAGAATCATTTGTATATTGAGATTGAGATAAAAGATATTACCATGGTGAACTAATGGTGAACTACTGGTGAACTATTGATGAAACGCTCGAATGACAAACAAATGCAAAGAATAAATCGGAGAATCGAAGCAATAGTTTTATATCGACAACAATATTGAACGAAAAGTAATGTAAATCTCTTAACTCATCGCATATATCAATTGAGAACTCTCTTCAACTTTTCTCTTCAATTGAAACTTAGAGAGAATGAAAGAGAGAGAAAAAGAGAGGGAAAGAGAGGACTGAACTTATATATGTTTATTCTTCCGGTGAGATGAACCTCACAGTCAGTGATTTAATAGGCAATAGTGAAGTCAGTTTAGATGTTTTATCGTTGATGTCTCTCATATATATGAACTCGTTTTTCATATGTTTATATTTTCAAGTCTCGAGTGTATTGAAAATAACTGAAAAGTAATAGTAATAGTAATCGCGATATTAAGTGATAGTAAGGCTCACAAAAATGAATTTATCTGCTCTCATATCCCTTGAGTATAGCGTTGGGGGTTAACTGAGGATAACAGGGGGCAAATACATGCAATACATGGATGAACAACAATACAATAGTTATTCTAATATGACATGAGGTCATATGCCTGACCCCCTGCCATCCCTCAGCTATGGTTCACTTAATAACTTATTGTATAAACTTATTTTACTATTGCATAGAGTATTGCCTCGCATTCAATCTCTTGTGTATTGCTGTCGACTGTCGTCTGCACAGCCATTGTAAGTGTGACTCCGGTCAGAGTCCAAAAATTTATTACTCATAGCTCGCGACTGATTTATTTAGACTAATATTTGATTCATTTGAAACATTCGTTCAGAATATTCACTAAATTAAGAACTATTGCATTGAAGCGGAAATTAAAGTTGAATTCATGTAAAACATAATAATTTTGCCAAACATTCGGCACTTTATTTATGACAACATTTTATTATTCAAATACTATTTCAAAATAATTCAAATCTCATTTTCCGTTTGAAATTTTTATTGGAAAACTAACAAGATTATACACAATAATTAATTCAAAAGAGTAATGCTTTATATTGCTTTCTATTGCATTTCATTTCAAAGTTAGGGTCGATTAGAGGAGAGCCTCATATTCACCCGAATATGATTCCCCCTTAAAACACACTTCTCCTTAAAACTTGACTTTACTTTTAATGTTTACTTTTATGTAAAATAGATTTTAAATTAGAAATTAAGAGTTTGTCTTCAATTGTTTCCTTTAATGAAGAAAATAAGACTTCAATTCACATAAAATAAAACATTTTTTCTCTTTTTATGTAAATTTTGTCAAAAGTTCTTCGTTTGCGATGTTTTGAAACTTTGAAATTTTAATTGAGATCTAAATTAGAGCTAAAATGAAAGTTAAGTTTAAAGAAAGTTATTTTGTCGACACATAATTGTATTTTGTTTTTATTTGGAGACTTACATAATCAGCATTTCTTAACAACAATGAAGAGTTCATTTTATGAAATAACTCACAAGAGATAGAGTTTGGGATAAATTAGTTGTCAAACACATACTGTTAACACAATTTGCGAGAAACTCTGTCAATACATTCCCTTCTAATTTCTATTCTTATTAACGAAGGCAACCGTCGATTCTTAATTATTACTTATTTTCAACAATTCTACTGAAGTATTGCTAGAATTTCACTAAATCTTTATTATTGAATCCCACAAATTGCGAGTCAATTGATTGGTTTCACCAAAATGTATATTAAATATAATTATCAAGGTAATTAAATTATATTAACTATATCTTTTTCTTAATGAGTAAATGTGATAGGTCACAATGACGAAGATGAACATAAATAATGAGTGGTCTGTTATTCTTAGAAACGTTTCATTTTTTCGCTTTCATTAGTGAGACTTAGGAAGTGCTTTACCTCATCATCTGATAGAAGAGAATCAGTTCATTAGGCAGTGCTTATCTCAATCACAAATGTTATCGATTGGCGATCGGGTTATTTAGAAATCTTTGCACATATACTCACATATATTCACATCAAGTCTATGGCCATTAGGACTGAATCCAAGTGATCAGCACTTTTAGCCCCATTTGGATCAGTGTTTGTATTGAATGAAAGTTACTTTTCTTATATTAAGTAAATAACTTATATCTAACTTTCCAGTAATAAGTGAAGGGTTGGATGGGTTGGTCAGTGTTGGACTCCAGTGCGATCACTGCTATCAGTACTGAATTCAGAGTTAATACACTAAATGTTGAGAAGTGAGCAAAACTTGTTCGCTAACGAAAATGAATTTGACGAAGGGATGGGAAAGGGATTCGGTGTAGTTCTCAGTCATTAATCTCATGTATATTTGTCTGCATATCGAAAATAGAGCTCAAGTGAACTCAACTCATCTCTGTTTGTGTCTCACTCTTTGCAAATTCACTTCACTTATGAGGATTGAGTGGTTTCGCAGTTAATCTCAAAGAAACAAAGTTTAACTCTTCGATCAATTCGATAGTCAGTCCCTTAAAAGTAGGCGTTTATATGAGACACTACACTATCAGCCAAAACGAATACAATATTAGTTGTGCTCGATCTCTACCATATCTAATAGACTACAGAATATTCACTAAAGCAAACATTGAAGACCAGACTCTCATCAACAGAACAACACAATGCAGACCAGTTAAGACAATTTCTCTCCCTCTCTCTCCCTCATTCTCTCTCTCACACACACTCTCTCTCTCTCTCTCATTCTCTCTCTCTCAAGCTCTCTCTCTCTCCCTCGCTCTCTCATTCACTCATTCACTCACTTACTTTCCTTCCCCACTAACTATGCAATAATAATATAATGCAATCCATAGTCAGTGAAATTTAGACCAAAACGGGTGTCATTAATCATTTTGAGCCTTCAATTTATAGAAGTATTGAGAGCACATCAACTGTAAGGCAAAACCTGAAGCAAAAAAAAGTAGTAAACGGCATATAAGCGAAGATCATTTCGCTTTTCATCCGATATTATTTTTTTGTAGACTTTTCTCGAAAACTAAATAAAGTATCGATTAATGGCTTTTATTACTTCGGTTTGTTGTCTATTGAATGAAAGCACAAAATTCAAAACTCAATGAACTGAAACACATTTTTCTGTTTTTCTCTCTCTTTTACTCTCAATATTGTATTACTGTTTGCAGTATTCGCGCCTTTAATATTACCCCTCAATATTGCCTTTCCTTTGCTTTTCTTTTTTTAATTTTCTTTAAAACTATTCAAAATCTGTATTATTATGTGATTCACGTTTGATGTTATATATGTTATATATATAAAAAATAAGTAATATATCTAAAAGTAATGCAAAACTAGTGAATATATCTGAGAAAACGGTACATACATTTCCAGTCTAATACTTAGAGTTCAGTAAACCTTTAAATTTTATTATTGTTATGGAATTGAATTCATTTTCTTACTTTTCAGTCAAAATTCATGGAAAAGAAATCAATATATCTTTTATTTAAGGTTTTAAATGTAACTAAAAAAGGGTTTTCTCTTAAATAATTTAATTGTTTAATCACTTGTTCTCATTCTTCTGCATCTTTGAAACAACTGACAAATAGATATACTCTTTTAATTATAATAAATATATGACTAATACATGTATTTATAGTAAAAGAATCGGAAAACTCAGAGCTTTCGGAGTGAATAGAATAATAAATAGCGATAAACTTTATCTGTTGGTAATAATACTAATGGCATAACGTTTTATTAGCGATGGATTTCCAACTAATACTCAAATCAGAAGTGATATGCGATGGACTCCAGAATTTATTTTTGTAATACTTTGGGAGCGATTGTCGGCATTACATTTGCTGATCAATGTTTGAGACCTATTTTTTAGCATTAATTTCTTTATGGCATCACATGATTCCCATCAAATTGACGCCATTGAGTCAATTCATTTCAACCAACTTTGATCTGATGCTCATAAATATTCAAAAGAGTTTCGCACTTCTATTTTATTTTATACTGCGATAGAGGAGTGACGACAATATGCTGTCAAATGTAACACTCAAGAGATTGAACTGACATTCAATGAAGAGATGTGTGTATATGAGTGAGTGAGTGAGTGAGTGTGTGTGTGTGTGTGTGAGAGAGAGAGAGAGAGAGAGAGAGAGAGAG
>JAQFZL010000272.1:0-18309 GCA_034695685.1 Galumna lanceata
ACTGTTTTAAGTCGAATAATATTCGATAAAATCTATAAAAAAGTTATGAAATGATTTTGTGATAATTTTCGTTACGTTTTATATAAAGTGTCTATAATTGCAATAAGAGATAAGCGTTTGGTTTATCATAATTTTGAACAATTAGTTCACTTCATTGACTCTAATTTTAAAATTATTTGAGGAAAAAATGAATGGAAAGGAAGTGTCGAAAATGTGCGGTATATGTGGAGACAAAGCTCATGGTATGTTTAACAACATTTTAGAAAAACTTTCAATAATATTGTTAATTATACACACTAACCAGGGTACAACTTCAACGCAATAACTTGTGAATCATGTAAAGCGTTTTTTAGAAGAAACGCTTTAAGAAAAAAGGTTTCATTTCTTTCAAATTTTCATTTATTTAATAAAATAATCTTTTAATAGGAGTTTAAGTGTCCATTTGAAGACAAGTGTAAGATTGACCTAGTCACTCGCAAATTTTGCAAAAAATGTCGACTGAAAAAGTGTTTTGATATCGGAATGAAAAAAGTAAACATTTGACTCAAATATTAAAAGAATTTTACTTAAAATCTTTTAAAGGAATGGATTTTATCGGACGAAGAAAAGATGAATTTGAGAAATAAAATCGCAGAGAATCGCAAAAAACGTCAAACAACGAGTAAAGTGTCAAAAGTGGCCGATTCTACCACTAATACACACTTTCCAAATGTGGTTCAATTGATTCATAATAGTTATGCACTCAATAATGATAATATACCCAACACTGAATGTCAGAGCAGTCAATATGAATATAAAACAGTCGATCGTTTGGAGCCTTTGACTCAAACCCCTCAAAGTTTCGTCGAATTGAGCCAAAGTAGTGTTCATTCGGGTTCGGTCTCTAATTTAAGTTTAATAAGAGAACAAAGTGATGAGTATCGACCGAATTGCGATTCTTTGGTCATAAATTCACCGATAAAAGAATGTAACGATTGTTTCGGCGAACAATGTTTTGAACCAAAAGACCATTACTTAATGGTTGACGAAATCAATTCACAAGAAATGTTTTTTTCAAACAAATGTCTCGTAATTACTGACGGATCCGTTGAAAGCCTTAAAAACATTTCCACTGAAAGTTTGGGAAATTTTAGCACAAATTCAGAACATTTTGAGACAAAGAAAAGTGTTATTCAATACAACAAAAAGGATGAAATTCCAGACAAAGTCTACCAAAAAGCCATTGAACTGGAATTCGCAGACATTCCTATTAAAGAGATGTTAAGTAATTTATCGAATGAAGATTTTAATAAATATGAGTCTCAAAGAATGTTAGAATTGTCAGAAGCGATGATAGACATGAAGAAAACAGAAGGCATGTCATCACAAAACACAAAAATCACAACTGAATTCATGCATTTCTTGGACGCAACTAAATATATGGCCTCAAAGTGTGATGAAGCCATCAGACGACTTGTCGTTATGTCTAAAAAGATCACAGCATTCAAGAACCTGTGCCAACACGACCAGATCGCTCTCATGAAGGCCTCATGTTTTGAAATATTAATCATGAGATCAGTTAAAAGCTATAATACAGAGAATGAGTACTGGCCGATACCAATGGTCAGTCACTACACCACTTCCTTTATTCATTAATTTTTTTGATTTGAATTTTAGGATCAAAATAATGTGACCAAGCTTAATTTAGATGTTTTCAAGCAACCAAAGTATGATTTTTATGAGGCCCACACAAAGTTCATGAAATCATTTAAACAGGAATGGAATGAATGGAAGTCCAGTCCTATTCTTGATGTGGTAAACAATTTAAGTTTCAATCAAAAGTTATTCATATCTTATTATTTTAGTTAACAGCTATCGTTCTGTTCACTCCCGACCGACCAAATATTATTCATAAAGAAATTATCAAGTTAGTTTTACAAGTTTATAATAGGTTAATGTAATAAATTTATTACCCATAGATTGGAACAACAAAATTATATGTATTTACTTCAACGCTATTTATTATCGCGATATAAATCCAAATGTGAAGCAAAAATGAAATTTTTGAAACTCATGAGTATATTAGAAGAATTGCATATTTTGAATGAAACACACGTCAGGATATATCTAGAAGTAGACCCTCAAGACGTCGGACCACTTCTTATTGAGATTCTAGACCTCAATCCCTACAATACGTTACAACTTTTATAATATTTTGTTGAGTGAGTGAAAGTATGAGAAGAGAGGGGAGAGAGAGAGAGAGAGAGAGAGAGAGAGAGAGAGAGAGAGAAAATTAAATGAAAGTATTATTAGTGAAATAATAAAAAAGTGATATGAAATAAAATTTAGCTGAATTGAAATGAATGGAAATGAACATGCTGAATTTTGCTCAATTATTCAACAGATTAGCACAAATTTTGGTACAAAACTATGTAATAATAAAATAATTCGTAATCAGATTTAGAGCCAAATTTTTGTTAAATAAATAATTATATGAAAACTTAGTTCATCTCATTCTCTGTTTATAATCAATCAATTTATTCAAATAAATATTTGTTGTTTTCTATGATTTCATTCAATGTTTAACATTAAATATCACTAAAATTTATTTAAAGCAAAACTTCATCAGAATTATAGCGAACTGTAAGAGTCATAAAAGTTTTGACTCGTCTTTGGTTTGAAGAAAAGCTTTAGAAGAAAATCCAAATCTATTTTTATAACATTTTTGTTTCTTCGCTTAATTCGACAAAAAGTATAATTTAAGCGAAGATATGCAGAATAGAGACAAAGAGTAAAAGCGATTCACTTTTGGCTTTTCCTCCCAAACACACGCTTTTTTTTCACAAGTATTTCATTTGAGTGACAGTAAAGTAATAAATCATTTTTCTGATGTGTTCCTACTTTAGTAACACATTTGGCTCTAATTTAGTGAGTCTTCACTTTTAAGCATTGGATAAGAGTCTTAAGTTAAGACATTAAATGAAGTCAACGATGAGTTCACTAATGAATACTGAAAAGTATTTTTGAACTAAAAGTCTTCTCTTATATTCCAAAAACATAAGAATTTTGTGCTCAAAGTTCGTAATCGCAAAAAATTGTGGCGAAAAACTCGTTATGACTGAGAAATGACTTCTAAAGTAATTTTGATTTTTATTTATACTTTTGAAACAAATTAAGAAATTATTAATGATTTTGTAGTCAACGAAGATATACGTCGGAAATATTCCCGAAAATTGCAAAGTCGACCACTTGAGTGAATTGTTCGCCAAATACGGTCGCGTCCAGGAGTGCGATATAATCAAGAATTATGGTTTTGTTGTCAGTGTTTCACTTTTGTGCCAAAATATATGAGATTATTGTTTGTCGCACAGCATATGTCAACTGATGAAGAGACTAAGAATGCCATTCAAAAACTGAATGGACACGAATTTATGGGAAATAAAATATCTGTAGAAGAGAGTCATAGCAAAGTCAGACCTAAACCGGGTATTACTATTACTTTTATTATTTTTGATATTTTTGAACTTGAGTTCAATATGAGCATGTCCAAAACTGTCCAAAACTGTCCAAAACTGTCCAAAACTGTCCAAAACTGTCCAAAACTGTCCAAAACTGTCCAAGACTTCCAAGATCACCTTTTCAAACATTTTTGTTAAACTAATGGCCATTTTATTAAACAAAAGCAAAATTTCTAAAAATGTTTGAATGATTCCTCCCTTTGATTTGAATTCCAATAATTGATTGCATTCAACACTATTTCAAATTATTGGAAAATATAATAAACTTTTAGAAAACTTTTTATTATAAATTGCTTTAAACTTTTAATTAATGAAATAAAAGGAATGGGAGGAAAAGGTCAGTGCTATCGGTGCGGTAAAAGTGGCCACTGGTCTAAAGAGTGTCCGCGTAATTCAGAAGAACGCGTTCGCGGTTTTCTCAGACCAAAACGGTTTATGCCTTATGGTTATAACGGATTTAACCCAACAGAGGGGTCGAGTTCGCGCCCCTCCGATCGCGATCGATACATGCGGTTACAGTATTACAGGGATTATATCTATCCTTTTGAAAGAATGCCTTTCTCTTATTCTTATGAAAGGAGAACACCACCCGATTATTTCAGAAGAGAATTTCCGGCGGAGCCCTACGACCCTTATTTTGAACGTAGACTACAAGACAGGTATCGAATAGATTAGCCTAAAAAACACATTTAAATTGATTTTCAACTGATATCTTAGATTTGACCCATACTTCGAGGAACGGCCATATCATGAGTGAGAACGCGATTAAATTAAAGAATAATTGAATTCTTATCATTTTAGGAACTATTGATTCCTCAGTCGAACGCCTTATTAAAGGCTTTTCTTTTGATAATAAATACAGTATTCGGTTTCGAAGAAATGACCAAAAGTTTAAGGAATACCTCATTTTCAAACCAATCAATAAAAAGATATTTCAATTCAAAATCGATTTCTTTAAGTTTTAGTTAAATTACTTAAAATAATTGAGAAAAACATTTGAATATCAATTAATTGCATAAATTTTATTCTCATAAAACGACTAAAATATAATTATATTAAAAATAGATAAGAATAACATTTAGGACAGAATAACATTTATAAAAATTAATTCTTTTATTAAATATTGTGACACAAAAAATCGTTGGCCTTAAGACTAATTACTTTCATTTTGAGCTCTAAAATAGTGCTGAGAATGAGTTGAAAAATGGATGGAATGCATACTAATTAATGACATTTTCGTATAAATAGAAATTTTAAACAAAAATATTCTGTTAACAAATGAGCGCTTCCTTTGGTTGTGTATATAACTGTATTTATGTATATATTTTATATATATAAGGCTTTAAATTAATGGACGGATTTGTTAAACGATTCACATATAATAACAGTTAATAATCAATAAATTTATTTACAAAAGTTTTGGCTCTGAATTGAAAAGTTGTGTCACATCGCAGTTTCTAATGGTTTACTTCGACTGCTATCTATTGAAGCGTTTGTTGAAGTGGTCGGCGACAGACGGTTGAGCTGAAAGTCGTCGTAAATGTTTTCAGTATAGGAGTCGCCGTCTAATGACGTCTCCAAATACTTTAGATGACTATCAGTACTGACACCGGCTATCGATGAAGGCTGTGACGGTGCAAACGTCGATAAAAAGTTTTGTGACTTTTGGGGTACTGCCGGCGCCGGTCGACTGTATGGCAGGTGTCGGCGAAGATGTGGTAATGGGGGTGAAGGGGATGTACGACCAGAAGGCACGGGAGATACTGATGACACTGACTCTGGCGACTCTTTAAGTGGTACGTGACTGGGAAGTGTGTGCTGAGAGTATGGAGTGGTTGGCGATGCGATTGACTGATTCGAACGTTTCATATCTAATGTAGAGTTCGTAATAGGAGTCCAAATTCGTGGCTCTGAATTACGAGACACCGAAGGGGTGGGTTTGAAACCTCGGTTCTCATAAGTGAGATCAAAAGTCGGGTGAACCAGAATATCAATATTGGCGTTCTCTAGTCGAGGGTCACCCGCGAAACGGTCACCGATGTCTGAGTAGTCGTCTGCTCTTTGAGACATCTGATAGCTTTGAGTTTCGCCATCATATGAAGAGTCGACACCAAATTGTGACGGACTCTTTTCCATTGAATCAATACTTCCATTTGTTTTTTGGCTGTAAACTGACTGAGTGCTGATCTGGACGGGTCTGTGTTGTCGTTGTGCGGATTGAATTGCTTTTTCGATTTGCTTTCGATATCCGTTTTCTGATAAAGTGTTGAGCGAAGAACTGAACGAACGATTGGAACGGATTGAGGCCCGAATCGAATTACGTCTCTCGAGTTTCTCTTTATGCCGGTGTCGGGACTTACATAACCAGCAAGAAATGCAAATAAGAGTCAATAATGCGGCTACACTTGAAATGGCCAGTGCTGCGATGCCCAGAGTTTCTTTATACCAGAGCTCAGGAATGGAGGCACCGATATCGGGGTCGCGTTCACAAACAAATGGGAGCCTATCATTGCAGTCATGAGTCATAACACGACCATTGATGAGAACAGTGCACTCATCGATTCCCACATCAAAAGATTGGATCCAAAATCGATGCCATCGGCGCTCAAAATTGTATTGTTGTAAATACACAAAACGAGTCACTTCTTCGTGAGTGACGCGAATGAAAGGCATCGAAGAGTTCTCGACTTCGCAAAATCTTTTGGCCTCAGAGAATGTCATTCGTGCGCCTATATATGAAAAGCATGTCTCTCCCAACTTTTCCCAACCGCCATAACAGATACCACTCAGAACAGAGCGGTTATCTGTAAAGAAAGGTTTGTAATCGATGGGCACTAAATGGTAATAGTCTTTGAAGTCTCGAATACGTGCGTCGACAGCACTGGTCTCATTAAAACCCCACCAATTGTTGATGGCTTTAATTGAGGGACGGCGCAAATCATCGATGTTTGTTCGATTCATTGACGCCAACTCAAAGTCATTTTCTGGATTAACGAAATAGTTGTCGACATAGACCTGTCCGGCATTACTTGCAATTATAGTACTCCTCTCCTGTTCTTTTGTGGCCATATTGTTGTAAAACCAGTTTTGACGGCAAAACTGATACGACAAAGGAATGTGTTCGAAGCCATAGACAGTCATCTGTGTCTGACCTAAATTGTTGACAACTATATTCTGACTAAAATTTGCGATGACTTGAGATAAGACAATATTTGATCGATATTTGGATTTGTTTCGAGTAAAGTAGTTTCGAGTAATGATTGCCGACTGATAGGATCGGCCAGATTTGGCGCCTTCGAAGTAAATCACTTCATTGTTCTCATTCTCAGCAAATAAATTATTTATGAAAACTCCAGAAACTGAAGACACACTTGAATGAGAGTTGGCCTCGACGTGAACCCCTCCCTGATTGGACTTCACTAAATTGTTTTGAAAATAAAAGAATTGCGAATTTTGAAGCTCTAAATATACGGATCCGTTACAAGTCGTGAAATTGCCGTAAAGTTCCAAACAATTAGATTCAATACTATTCTGATTCACAGCTATGGTTGGAGTCGACTCACCGGCGCTTCGATATTGAAAAGCGCCTAAAGTGTTGCGATTTATTTGAGAAAAAGTCAAATTGTGAAACACTCCGCGATTTATATAATATGAAACGGGAAGAGTTGCCACTTCGGCAATAAAGCCATATTCACCGCTGGCACCCGTCGCGTGTAACTGAACACTCAATGAAAATTCTGATGACGAGTAGAACAGAATTTCCGGCTGATCCACACTATTGATACGTTTGGGTCGAACACCTAAATCACCGATTATTGTAGAGGTCTGGTTGAATATATCGCCGTCCCATATGCGGAGTGAGTCAGGAATTGATGAATAGTTACTTGAATTGAATAAATTGAATTGAAGTAATCGAAGGCCAACCCTTTTAATTGGATCCGAAGACGTGAAGATTTTAACGCAATCGACGGGTCGGTTATCATATTTAAAGTAAAGTAAAACTCTTTCATCAATAATCAGTTCTTTACTATTGTCACAGATGTCAACCATTCCGAACACAGAATATGGAAGACCAGAAATAGTTAATGGTCTATAAGGAATAATCGGTGATTCAGTAGAAGATCCGCTGAGCAGAACATAATTGAGTCCAACTCCTAAATTGTCGTGAATGTTCAGTTTGTTGAATGTGAGGCCTCCCGGGGATGCAATGGCTTCTACCCCGTGATAAGCACACGAATCGATTTCAACGTACGCTAAGTTGACGTCTCTCTGAACCATTTGGACGGCAGCACTTTTCTCCCCGTGAAGAATACCCGCTCCTTTGATTTTGACAAATTGTAATCTGGATGTGGGCTCAAAATAAGGTCGAGTCGGCATTTGATACTCAGTTTTGCGTTCAAAACTTTTCAGTGCAAAACGTATGCCTCCCCAGTGCTCCTCATTTGACAGTTTATTTTCTTCGCCACAAAACACATAAACAAAGTTATCGCTGTCATACGCACACGAATACGAATGATTGCCATAACCATTGAGTCGATTATCACATTCAGAAAGAGCTGATTCCTTTCCGATACATTCGAGGGGTTCGGGCCAATGACGGATACGAGAGATTAAAGTCTGACCCATATCTAAACGTCGACCTCTTTTTAAGTGAACGTTTAGTGTTGAGAACCCTAACTGTCGACAAATGACCTGAGCGTTACGTTCTGTAAACCTTTGGTCACAAATGGGCGACCATTGAAGTGTTGTTAAGTTGAAAATCTCGACAAAACCATCTCTTCTTTTAACTTTACTCCACTGTTGACAACCTTCAGTCAAACAAAGTCTGACATCGCCTATACTTTTGGAGTATTGCAGAGATGTCTGTCTTTTATACTTTTGAGGTGTCAATTGTCTACGACTTCTGCCAAACTTGAGATCATTGCCGAAGTCGACCGGTTTCATAATAATGGGGTCGTCTTCCATACCTCCTGCTATCATTTCTCCCAACACTAACATTCCAACGCTGGGAAAAAATTCGAGAACAACCCCTGCATTAATGGTAAGCGTCGCCTCTGGCATAACAGTCAGGTCAGCGTTTATGACATAAGGTTGAGAACGAGACGATAAAACCAAAGACCTGTGAAGTCTTCCTCCAAACGGTTGATTCAAATCAAAGCTATCGTCATAAACATCTGCAGAGAGAGTGTTGGCATTGAATGTATCAACGCTTAGATATGGACTAAAGACTGCGACGGCATAACTATTCCAATCGTCGAAATCGAAGATTCTTTTTCTTATTTCATTAGAATCAGTAGTTCCCCACCAATTCTCTCCAACATTAATGTCACTTTCTAGAGAGCCGGTCAGCACTCCGGCCAAGAACTCAAACTGTAAATTCCTATTTCCAAACAAATTGTTTGTTATGTTAACCTTTTGAACGCCTCTCAATGCAAATGCATAAGTGTCAGGGTGATATTTGTCTGCCAAACGACGACTACTACTCTCTCTATTGTCACGAATAACATTCCGGTAGAAGTTTGCGTCTACAATACCGAAACGGTCCGCATGTGATCTCATATTAAGTTCAACCACAAACTGAACAAAATTTTGAATCATTCGGTTATTGAAAATATTCATCTCTTTTTCCATTCCAGTTATAGTCACTAAACCGACTGAACAGGAATTGTTGCGAAACAGATTTGCAGACATATTGATCCGAGCGAAGTGACCATCGATTGTGAACTCAAAGTTCCGATTATTATAAAAGCTATTGTTATTAATAGAAAAGGAATGCGTATAGTTTTCATTATATTTCCAAACGTATGGCACTATTATATCGATACCACCATTTCTATTGTCATGTATCGCCGAATCATTGATCACCCAATGGAACAAATTATTGGAACTTCTGATGTCACGACTCATTTGAACGATTCCGCCGTTATTATCAACAAATGTGTTTCCGACGAGAGTATAGTTGATCTCCGCTAACGTAAACTCCAAGGGATCATAGAATGGAGTGTTGATGAAAACACTCAAGAAATTGTTTCGAATCAAATTATTCTTTATATAAATGGTTTCATTACAATATCTGTGGTAATACTCTCTTTGAGGACTAACATCTCTGTTATAGTGATTACTAGAAATGCCTTCAGAATTAGATTCGATGAAATTTTCTTCTAAAGTTGTTGTCGTCATTAATTTCTCTTCCATTGATTGAATCAATTCTGGTTTAATTAGTGGATCGCCTCTAAGTAATTCCTTTGTTGTGAAGTATAAAACTATCCCTCCCTTTGGGTTATCTCCAGTTTTATATTCGATTGTAATCTTATATCCCGGATATAGTAATGGAAAAGAAGTTAAATTCTTTCTCAAATCCCAAATGTGAGGTTGCATTTTATCGCTTGTTTTTGCAGTTCCGTAGAGTATCAACGATTCGGTCGAATCTTCAAAAATTGGATTCAAAACCATTATTCCTAACGAACGGCCGATATTTGTCTCAACCAAAACTTTTGTAGTTTTTACAGTTGAAGAGGGCTTTCGTTTTACGAATAAATAATAGGCTTTTCTGTCTTTTAATTTAATAGTTTGTTCGGTTTCGTATTGATATGGAATTGTCGTCATTAATGAAGAATCAGTCGGTGATATCCACGAAACCAAATCCTTTTGTTCAAAATTAGTAACCATCGGTTCGTAATGAAAACCTGAACCTCTGTTGTTATGTAACCGACTCCTAATGACTTGCAATCCTTGAGATCGTGTGGTTATGCCGTGGAATAAATTACCAAAAACTTCACTTTCGGCAACATTTAAGTTTTCTCTGTTGAAGACGTCGTTCCACATAATACCCAGTCCTGTGTCACTGTTTTCTCTAATTAATACTCTTTTTATTGGAAATCTATTGAAATCAATTTGAAGCGCAGACTTGAAAGAATGCGTGGAATAGTCGAGAAGACCTGCCCTTTCGATTATAACGTTTTCAAAAAAAGTCTCGTCTGATAACATTCCAATACGAATGCCTGTCCACGTGGGAAGATAACATTTAATACCCACTTCTGATGGACAGGAATTTTCAAAGTCGTTATCCATATAGCGCTGTGCCCTACAGTTTGTAATGTCTGTATCCAAATGACTGCACTCGACTTTACTTAATAAAATATTTTTAGTATTTCCTGCGTTAACGAACTGTGAGTTTTCGAGTCTCCAATCTCTTGAATTGAGAACATATCCCAATTGCTGACAAACAACAGCTGCGTCAGTGATGTCAAAACCATAGGAGCAAACAGTTCCCCATTCACTTCCAATTTTTACTTCGAGACGGCCTTCAGTGCCATTACTCAGTCTAACGGCAACTATATTTGACTGGGAATATATAACTGAAGAAACACTCATTTGTTGAGAATTTTTTGTCGAATTTTTAGTTGAATTATTGTTAGGAAAAGTTAAGACAGGATTTGGTTTCATTGGACTTCTCATAACTGACGGCACTCTCGATTTAATAGCATCTGAAGCCAAAGTAAACTTTACATAATTGTTGGGATTAGAGCCACCCTTAACTTTAAGTTTGCCTTGCACCATTAGACCAATTGATTGATCGAAATGCAATTCCGTTCCTTCAGGTATAATAAGTTCGCCCTCAGGTCTGACATAAATATCCATTCGGACATTATAAATACGACGCTCAAGAAAAACCTGTCCTCTAACTTCACCGCCGATGTCTGACTTATTGGTTGGGAAATACATCAGTTTATTCCGATCGGTATCGAAAGAAATGGCAGTATTTGAGTCGAGTGCGTCGGGAAGTGTTAAATATTGAAGGAATTCAATTTGGGCCAAATTGTAGCGATTCTTTCGGTCGAATATTCTCTCGTAAATATCGATTGCTTTTATAGAATTCCAATAATTAAGGGAAGCGTTAATTACTTTTGAATGTATTTCCAAATGCGATCCCAAATCATATTTGGATTCTTTGTTTTCAAACTGATTCCTAAAAATAATTGTATTACTCGATGAAACACAAACCACTGCTGCGACACGTGATCGGGGGTTCAATGAAGGGAACGGTTCCGAAACTACATTATCTTTTAGTAAATTTTTAGTGAAAATCAAATATTGTTTAAGACTTTCTTCATGTACTCCAATGTTGGCCACATATAAGCCATGATTTGATAAAAATTTATTGTCTTGAATGCGAATAATGGCCGGCACTTCTTCGTAGTGAAAGTCATCCCAAACAATATCTCTATTATTGATATAAATGACACCCAAACGATGGTTTTCAAAGAGATTGTGTTCTATAGTGGCATCGATATAGAAGACGGGCAATATAGTGATGGCACGTCTGTAATTGGCATTAAAGCGGTTGTGCGTAATCTGCAGATGAGTTGTCCTAATGTTGTCCATATCGATATCCCAACACGACTCTAACCTAATGGCGTCTCCGATATTCTGCTCGAATGAATTCATACTAATATTCCAGAAAGAGTCCGAACGACAGACATTAGACAAAAATAAACCATTTTCTCCGTTATTCAAAAATAAAGAATAAGTTATTTGTGACGAAAAGTTGAATGCAATTTGAGAAGTGCTTTCATTAACCCAAGAGGCCATTCCTCTCATTGTGTTATTAACGATATGCGACCGATCAATATGTTTATATCCACCCGAAAGGGATATATTAATACCGTCTCCGATGTTTTGAGATATCAAACTATTGTTGACAATAAGATCACCGGCGCCACCAATCAAGTGAACGCCGGCCACATAATTATGGTCCGAAACAATAGTTCTATTAAGAACTGTTCCGCTTCTCTGGTTGGACACCCAAACACCTCTTCCATTATTGCCAACAATTCTGCTTTCAGTGATATTCAAGTCATACGAACGGCCGAAATCGATGTGAACCTCTACAGTGAAAAGAATAGATCGATAGACTGCTGGATAATAGCATATCTTCATGGGTCCGCTACCCATAATTGTGGACACACTTTGAGGGCGAGTATTATTCCAAATAACAAAATCTGCAATAATTCGATTCGAGTAGCCATCGAACACACGAATAGATCCGTTTCGGCTCATTCTTCGGTCGCGTTCGTTTCCATCTTCGCTCATCATATAAGGAAAATGAGCGGTCAATCTGTGACCCATCCAATCATTTGCATAAAATTCCTGACAGCACTCTTTAGTAGATACCTGTTCTTTTGTTTGTTTGTGAGTAAGTATTATGGGAAACACTTGAAAGTTTCCCAAATTGGGCGCCTGACAAAAACTGTCCTGACTGAACACCGGCTTATCATGAAATACATATCGAATACCATCGGCACCATTGTTCTCGACGTGAACACCGGTTAATGAAACCTTTCCATAACTGGAATTAACAAAAATACCATAACCTCTGTTTTCAAGGAAACGACTATTAATGATGTTAATCGAATCCTTGGGTTCAGTAATATTAAGACCATTGAAAGCACACCATTTAACTTCTGTATGGCTTATAATTGGAGAGAGTCCCCTAACCTGTATGGCTGAAGTGGCGTTTCCGTTTTGGTCTTCTCCCGCATGAGTAATGATAACATATTCGAGGATTGAATTGGACATCATTCGATGCCATCGACCCGAATAAAAATTTTCGGGATGTGTCTTCGCATTAATGAATTCAATTCCTCCCCAATAGTATGGTTTTTGCAGAAATCTTTTCGAACAACGAATACCAATATCTGTGTGAAAGTCACAAATACCGCTTCCAATTCGTCGCAAATTCCAATTAGAACAGTCTTGAATGGATTTCTCAACGCCTTTACAGTTGGGGTTTTCATATAAGAACTGACGCGAATCGTTGTATTTTTGAAACCAAGTATACCACTCGCCATCGATATATCCCAACTGATTGCAGACCACTTGGATATCAGTTTTAGTCCAATTTTTCGAATTAGTGCACACAGAATGCCATTTCCCCTTATAGTTGATTTGAAGGCGTCCTTCTGAAGGTAAGTCTCCGTCAACTAAGCGAACGTCAGGCCATTGAACTAATGCTATGTCGGGCAGTTTAGATGGGAAATACCGATCGCTGGGCGTTGAGCTCTGGTCTATACGAGTCAATACTATTCTCTTGTCTTTATATCCCTGTTTTGAGAAAAACGATTCCAAGAAATGAGACAATGAATTGAATGAAAACGAAACAAAATTCAAGGTTTATGTCAAAAGTGAGGCATTAATGATAGGTTTGAAACAATTGATTATAAAAAGAGTTAAACAGTTATACAACTTTTTTATATATCTTTAGTTCACGAATACCTTAAGTTCTAAACAAAACATAAGTCATTAAAATAAATGATTTTGTGCTCAAAATTTCTTCATTCAAATCAAAACAAAAATTCAATTCTTTAGATAAGAGATGAGAAGAATCGTTGAAAACTATTCCGGAGAATAAAAACTTGAAATCATTAAAAAAATGTTAGACAAAAATACTATTAAATAATAGTTTAGTCTTTGAGGCCAAACATTGACGCAAAAAGTGTAATGAACTCCGAAATTGAATTATATTCTGAATAATACCGGTATTATTAAATATATAATAACAATAAAAAGATCAAGCTAAGTTTAACTTTGAATTATAAGAGGAGAGAATACATCACAAACATAATTAAACCAACGGCTTAGAGCTCAGATACCAGCGAAACACTTCACTATTTAGTCTTATTTGTAATGTAAGGAAAGAATTTTGTCAACTCAATTATCCCTAATTTCCTCCCATTCATGCGGTTTGAATGATAAATTACCAAGAATAAATCTTTTCCTAAATTGTTGGACAGGTTTGATGTTTGAGATAATAATAATAAGAAAATTATTTGTATGGATAAGAGCCAAATGATTGGATAAACTTAGTCTATGATTATAATAACTTAAGAAAATAGTTTTTTAAATTTCCTTAAAATCCATTGAATTTGAATTCAATGACAAATTCTTGTTTTATTTGTTTTGATTTTGTTTTTGTTTCCGTAATTTTTAGCCGTTTCTCAATCTCTGATTCGTAGATCAGAGTTAACACTACTTTATAGTCAAGGATTTCATGAGAAGTTAATTAAAACTAACAATAAATGAATCATTGAATTCATGGCTCAAAACCTAATTAATCGGTAAAATTCTATTCTTATAACACTTCCAACTGTTCTTCAAATTAGTGCCGACACGAGAAACGCTTCACCAAAACATTAGGCAATGAAATCATAATAAGCTTTTTAATAATGAAATCAATTGGCTTTTAATATGCATTTCCTTTGAAAGGCCTGACTCTTCTAACAATATATATATATCAATGGATACCAATTCGTGGAAATCCATAATTGAGTTTCGCTTCGCAAATGATATCAAATACAATAAATTCAAAACAATAATAAAAACTGTTTTCCATTTAAATCAATAGTTTGTTAAAAACATTAAAAGAGATTTAATCCTAAATAAGAGCATAATATGAATATGCAAACTTTGAGAAATAAACCAGGACAATCATACAAATAAGACCAAGAGATTATTTTTCAACAATTCATCTAAATTTATGCAAAACAACAAATATATTCATCAATAAAATTATCCTAAAATATATCAAAAATTACCTGAAATAAGGAAAATATAAATTATATTTCTCTGCGATTATTAATAGAATAAATTCATTGAAACTGTTAGTCATTTCATAAATCAAATAAAAGTTAATCTTTTCTGTTATCAAAAAAATTTTATCAAATATTAAACAACATTTTGAGAGTAAAACTTATTTAACAGAATTTTATTATTATATGAAATATCAATAATGTATTTGTCTCTCAGACAGTAGTTATCAGAGAAATCCATTAAAAAATACTTGAGAATATGATTTAAACAAAATATATTAATAATAAAATCAAATTAATTTTAAATTAATTAAATTTCAATAAATAACTAATGAATCATAAAATCAAATACAATGAAAGACTGAATTTCTAATGATTTTGAGCTCTAATTTGGCGAAACTTAATTAACTGAAGATAACTAATTATTTCATTTATTTTCAAATTTCAAAAGAATTAGTCATTTGTTTTGATTGTAATCTCAACGGAAATGCCGTTCCGTTTGGGATCGGATAAGAAGTTTATCTCTAACTTAATAGCACTTCAATGAATGGGTTTTTGGTTTCTATTTTTCATTGAAATTTTAATTATGATATAATTTCATGGATTCAACGCATCATTTCATAAGAGATGTATAGAAAAGAGCACTTTGTTTTGTCAAAACAAAAGTTCATGGATTAGTTCACACGAACACATCCAGTAATTTATGGCCAAAATCTAACATTAGATCAAAATAGTTATCAACATTTTTGCTGATTTTGTTTAATATTTAATACAAAAACAAACCAAAAATCAGATGAAATCAAAGATAATAAGTAAACAACAAAAGAGTCACTGAAACCAATCAATAGAAGAATAAACAGACAAAAAGGTTTTACAAACTTTGAGTTCACATAAAACTTGATTTCAGGAAAATAGTTATGAAAATTAATTATAAACCACTGAATAAAATCAAATAAATTTCAGACAAAATTAAAACTAATAAATATTCACTAAAACCAGTATTTAAAGACTGAATCAATCATTAAATTTAGGAGAAAAGTAAACAAAATGAGTGGAAAACAATTTATGGTTAAATAAAACTAATTTTTGCCAAAAGTTTTAGACAATTGGCATTTGATGACATACTTTGGCGATAAGAGTTCCGAAGACTTTGATCCCAATTGAATGATTAAAATGAATGGTAACTCCGGATTCAATCACTAATTCAGTATTTGAGTCCACAATAATATCTTTAAATATATAATACGGACTTTCCTTAAGTGTTAATACTTTGTTACGAGTAATTAGTCCACCGCTGAAGACATTTGTGTCGATATTATTACTAATTGGTTGTGAATTAACTAATAATATAAAGTAATTATCACTGAATAGTATAATAACTAAAAGATTTAATAAAAAATATTTCACATTATTTTGAAGTCTATTAAAAGTAATCCGAGTTTTTGGACAATCAATTAATGATAGTTTTGAATGTGTTTTATATTTTGAACACTTTTTAAACATAATTAGATTAAATCACAATAAAAATAAGTAATGAAAACAAATGATTGGAAAACATATGTAAATAATTACTGAGAATTTCAAAAAACAATTGAATAAAAAAATAATAATTAATTAGAAAAATATGTTTCAGACAATTATCACTTCATTTTGTGAATCATTTGTTCGTCGATGAGTTGATTCACATTTGAGTCAAACTCTGAAGCGATTGATTGAAGCAATTGTATTGTAATGAATGTTATATCAAAAGCAAAGTATTACTGAACTCAACATAGCGTTCACTGAAAGCCGAGAGCTTTGAGTTTACAATTTTTGCAAAAGTATTCGCAATACCAGCCATACAACGCCCAGTGCTTTCATTCTCCTCTTAACGCACAGGTATTCTCACCGTTGCTTTTGAGGTGAGGCATAGCTTCCCTTCAATACACCGTTGAGTAAATGGATTCCAACGAATATTATTGTCAAACAACTGTTGTATAACCCATACCTTGTTGTGTACCTGTGCTGGTAGTCATAGCAACTAAAACTTTTGATTTTTTCTCATAACTTTGTCTCACATTTTTTGTATATTCCCTCAAATACTCCACACTTTTATGAACATATTTTTTAAAAAACTCATCTTTTTATGAGTAAATGAATTAAAATTTGAGTTTAAAAAAGTTTATTTCAATTATTATTAACAAAATAACATAGAAATTATTTTTAGCATTTGTTTGAATTACAGTAAATGTCATTCGTTTGCAATTAAATCATTTATTGTTTGATTCATTTACTCAGTTTTGTTGAGGAAATTATTTGAAAACTTTAATTACTTGAATCGTTCTCATTGTATAACTCATTGTAACTCATTATAAATTAGCCTTAAAGCAACAACTTTTCTAAGTGACCACATCTATAAGTCTTTAATTAAATTGAATTTTTAATTAAAGACAATTTAATAGGAGAAATGGATGAACTAGTTCAATTAATTTATAACCATTACATTCTCTTTTGCTTTTATCTCAAGAAATTGAGCTTAAGGTCAATTTAAACCGAATAAAATATTACGTAAAATATGTTTACTTATTTTTGAGATGATAATAGATCAAGCAACGATTTGGCAATGATCTAGCAAAATAAAAGTGACCTCAAAAGCATTGCATGTAATTAAACTCTAAGAGTTTCTCCAAAATCTCTTCATTTAATTATTTTAATACAAAGAACTTGAGTTATCTAAAAGAGTAATGAATAGTAATATTATATAACACTTATATAAGACTATATTTTTCTCGTTTTTTTTAATTTGAAAAAGTTTTCGCTTCGTTTGTCTTCAATCCATAGTTTAAAAGATATTATTATGTCCTTCAAAGTAAACAATAGTTGGAAAAGTCTATTCTTAAAACTGAAATAGTGTTAAGTGAACCCAATATCAAAGTCATCAAAATATCTTTGTCTGACTATCATATAAGTCGTTATTCTTCGCCTTAACTCATGAAAGGGAAGTCATTTCCTCTTCAAATGTTTTTTATTGAACACAATATTTGAAGAAAAAAATGAATGAATAAAATAACTATTTTTTGAATAATTTTTATTCGATTTCTATAAAACTTATTATTATTTATATATTTAATGAATGGAAAACAGTCATCAAATTAGTATTTCAATTGAGATTGTTTGGGTGGATGACCAAGGTTACTCTTAAATACATACAATTGATATGTTATGGATTATGTAATATATAATTT
>JAQFZL010000273.1:0-18305 GCA_034695685.1 Galumna lanceata
CTATTAATAAAATAATAATTTCAATAACTATACCATATTTAATCTAAAATAGATAAACATGGTTAAATTTAACTATAGTTATAAAAAACATTATAATAAGAGTTAACTAAAAATATATGAAAGCTTAACTAAACTTGAATTATTGTCTATAAAAGCTGAGATGGCAAATAGGAGGGAGTTATTCCAGAATACTCCTAAAATTGGGAATTTGGCAAAAAACTCCTTTTCTAGGCTCGAGAGGTTGGAGAATAGTTTGGAGTAATACCCAACATCGAGGACTATCATTTGAGCATCGATGACAGATAAATGATATTTGCTGTAAGTAAAATCATGCTGGGTTATAAATAGGCTTGTGACAAAAACTTTTTATGAATATTTCTATGCGCATTCTATGAGAAAGTTTCAAGAATATAATTTTATAAGTATAAACAATATATACATGTATATGTAATTTCTTTTTGTCCAAACCTAGTAATGAATAAAAATACATAACTATATGGAAATAGTATTTCAAATTAGTTACTTAATTTAAATTAATTGTGACAAAAATATTCAAGGTAAAATACCAAACTTAACAATATGAAAAGACTAAAATAATATACACTTACACTGTATTTTCACAATTTATTTTTTCAATTTTTTTCTCAATTAATTTTGAATAATATTTTCTAATTTTAATGATATAACTAAAAATTCCATTTTGATAAAAAAAATGTCTAAATGTCTGCCACGAAATTAACTGCATCTTATCTGTACTTTTAATTAATTTTGGAATTTGTAGTTAAGGTTTAATTTTCAGGCATTTATTGAAAACCATTATAACATTATAAATATGTTTTATTATATCTAATAAGAAAATCTTGATTTTATCAGTAATACTAACATTTGTCGTCACTATAATCCTTGTGTAAAATCCCTCTTAAATAATATTCAAGGAAATCATATTCATTGCAAAATTTACAAGATCATTTCTTTCTTATTAATGTAATTTTGCATAAGTAACTTGTTAGTTTCATGAAAAATAACATAATAAATAAATAAAAATAGTTAAAACTTTTGATGACTTTATTCTTTATTTTTTTTCTCTATTTGAACAAGATTGCATTGAAAAGTTCTAGGTTAATATTTAAAATTAACTTGTTAGTTTTTAATGTTTTTATTTTAAAATCATCCTGGTTATGTTAATAAGGAATAAATGTAAAGACCAGGATTAAGAAGGATATTTTGATACAATATCTATATTTTATCTTTGTACTTTAAAGACAAATAGGGCTAAATTTCTAATGGGAAAGCCCAATGTGCCTTGATAAAATAAAATCAACTCGAAAATAGTCTCACTTTATCCTAAATGATTATTTTGCATCCTATTTGAAGTTAATAAACCTGCACATTCCAAAAATGGATAATGGGTAAAAAATATAAATATCATTGCCTAACATCCTTTTTAAACTTTAAAAAAGGTTCTTGTTACTAATCAAGATCATTCTATATCAATTCCATTGTGTTCATCATCACTGTGCAAACCTTTTATATTCATCTTTTAAAATTTTCTTGGTTAATTAGTATAACAAAGGTAAAATCATAAAATACCATGATGAATTGATTGTAGTAATAAATTAATTCTTCTGAAATTAAAATAATTTTAGTGATAACTGAGATATCATTGAAATACTGAATTATATAATATTTTATCGAAAGATTCGCGATTAGACCCCAAATGTAATAAACAACTGAATTACACAATCGTTTGGTTTATATCATATAATTCAGATAAGAATAAGAATATAAAGAGTTTTCAATCCTTTGTTCCAAAGCATATGAATTGGTTTTATTCTGTGCGGTCGGAGTAATTGAAAAATGTTTACTTCACTTGTGATTCTGTGTTTTATACAATACTTTAGTACAGTTTACTCTAAAAGCATTGATGTTAGACCACAAACTAATGAAGTCCAGGGTAATGCCTCTTATTAATGACAATCTTGCTCAAAATTCTAAGTTTTATTCTTGATTACAGCCTTTTCAGAGGTGACTTATCCAGGAATAGGTCACTTCACAACAAGAGACTTTTATGATCCCATATACCGACCCTTTGTATTCTTACCGAAGAGTCCGGAGTCAATCGCCACCAAGTTTTTGTTGCACACCAGAAAGAACTTGAATAAGGCACAGGTACTTAAGCAGGGTGACCATGATGCTATCAAGAGCTCCAACTTCAACAGCAAGAATCCAACCAAATTCATAGTTCATGGATTTCTAGACAACCAGTTATTTGGCGATTGGATGAAACACATGAAGGATGAGTTCCTTATGGCTGACGACTATAACGTAGTTATTGTTGATTGGAGTAAAGGAAATGGATTACCGTATGGACAGGTATTTCATATGGAATACTCCTTTTTCTTATTATAATTAAAATTATATATTGTAGGCGACGGCAAACACTCGAGTGGTCGGACCAGTCATTGCTCTTTTCATCAATGATTTGAAAGTTTGTTAACTTTGATTGATCAAATTGAGCATGCTCATATTTAACAAACTTTATTCTTTTAGTCAGTATTAGGTATCGATGTAAACACTGTACACATTTTGGGTCATTCCTTGGGTTCTCATGTGGCCGGTTATGCAGGAGAGAAGTTGAACGGCACTCTTGGTAGAATTACTGGATTAGACCCTGCTGGTTTGTTTTTCAATATTTTTTCGCTAGAAATAATTTCTGATTTAATGCTAATTGAACAGGACCATATTTCGAGGGTCTAAAATGGCCCCAGGCCAAATTGGATCCCACAGATGTGAGCTTAAGTCACTTTTGAAATAATTAACAAAATTTCTTAATTTAGGCCCAATTTGTTGACGCCATTCATACCGACGCCACACATTTGATACCTAACCTGGGATTTGGAATGTATGAAACCAGCGGTCACTTAGACTTCTATCCCAATGGAGGTCAGTGTCAGCCCTTCCTTTTTAATTAGAATAAAAGGTTTGCATTTAAGGCAAGTCCCAGCCTGGATGTGATCAACAGAGATGGACATCTATTATAACTGATGGTAAGTGTTTGTGATGTGTTTTATTAACATTATAACTAATGATAAAATGCAGGACTTTTGGAAGGCGTCCGACGATTAGTTGCTTGTAATCATCAGAGGGCTGTCGACTTCTACTTGACTTCAATAAATCATAAACACAATAAAGGTGTCAGTTATCAGTGCCAGGACTACGACTCATTCATTGGGGGACACTGTGCTGAGTGTGCAGACGGTACTAAATGTGCTGTTCTTGGACATGAGGCTGAGCAGAAAAGAAAGTTCGAGAGAGCGACCAGGGGCACTAGATTTTTCCTTACAACTATTGATAAATACCCTTATTTTAGTAAGTATTTTTCCCTTGATACAATCTACCTCAATTCTAACTAAATTTCACCTAGCTAACGAGTATGAAATCCAAATCAAAATGTCCACGAGTGAAGCCCATCGTGCAAGTAGCCATGGTGTTTTAAGTGTGACACTTCACGGAGAGAAGAGCAGTGAAAAAGTGACCCTCAATTCCAAGTATTTTAAACATTGATATCTATTTGAAATTAATTTGAAATTTTCATTCAGATCTCAAATATTCCATTTGGGAGAGACCTATACCTTTATTAAGAACATTGATTATGACCTTGGTGATATCAAGAGTGTCACCTTCCACTGGCACATGAATTTGGGTATAATTAAGTATAAGATATGGGTGGACAGGATTACAGTAGTTCCCCTCTCATCCAATAATATTATGAATAGAGAGTAAGTTCTTTGGAAAATGTTTTTGGAATTTCCTATAAATTGTTTTTATTTTCTTAGACAACACTTGAAAGAAATCAAAACTTTTTGCACAAACAATAGGGACGAAGGACTTACTAATGAAAAGGATTATGAGTTTCCAGTGGTTTGCAAATAATTAAACTCTTAATTAATATAATTAAACGAAAATTAATATAAAATTAAATTTTTTAATAAAAATCAATATTTCTTTCGTTTAATGAAAAACACTATAAATTTGTAAACAAATTATTTTAACCAAAAATAAAACAATATTTGCATTAATTGAATTAAAAAAAAATTATCAATAAATATATAAAATAGCCAAGATCACTTCCTCTTCCCACCCAAACCAAAAATCCTTCTAAACCATCTTCTTATTCGGCCACCTCTTCTTCTTCCACCTAGTTCATTTTTATTAAAATTCAAGCAAAGATATATAAAGATATAAACAAAATATAGGAATACCTCCGCCCTGTCCTCCATTGCCGCCATACCTTCCATTAGCCATATTTCCGCCATTGTTTCCACCATACGTACCGCCACCATAATTATTTCCTCCATACCCTCCATATCCTCCATCCCCTCCATAGCCCCCACCCATTATCAAATAATAAAGGCCTAACTTCTTAAGAATGGGTGACTTTTTCACAGAATTGTAATCAGTTTTATTTAATGAGTTATTAAACCAATGCTTTGGTCTTCTTATTCTGTGCCCAACATTTGTCCGCACATTTGAGCCAAAATTTTGACGATTTATTTGGTTTTTCTTTTCAAAACTTTTTATATGTTTTCTATTATTTACGGAATAATTGCTATCAATTGATATAAACATTAAGACAATTAACAAACAAAAGAATGCCATTAAAAGATTAGTCTTGAAAAACACATTTTTGTTTCACCTCGAAGTAAGAATTAATTTACATTATATTCGAGTTAATTATTTGCCATTTGTTTGTCTTAACGGACAGATGTTTGCCTCTATTCTAAACTATCGGTACATTAATTGAGGTCAGAGTCTATTTCTATTGACATCTATTTTATTAATAATTCATTAATAATTAAGTAATTAACTCAAAAAATGACATCATTTCTATTTGTGTACATTTTGTCAGCTGAATCTAATTTATTGTATTAACAAGATACTTTTTAAACAACAAAATTCTTGCAAATTCTATAAATACAGTCAAATCTCGAAATATAAAAACGTGTCTGAAATGAACGATGACTTTAAGAAACAACTGATTTTTATAATAATAAATACATAAACAAAGAGTTGTTTTATTCCAGTAAATTATTTGCTTAAAAATGAAGAAATATTGAAATTCAGAGATAATTAGATCCAGAGGTTCGACTGTAAGACAAGATCTTAATTTTAAATACATTAACGCCATCTGTTGAGGGCTTCAGACATTGTTTATACGTTTTAATGATAAACAAATGAGTGAACACTAAAATACGTTATTATTTATTTCTGAAGACTTAACCGCCGAAGAATGTCTTCGCTCTACAATTCAAGTTATTATCAGGCGTTGCCCACGACGGGTGCCATCGCTGTTACCAATGATAAGGGGGAGAAGACTATGCAAAAGGTGAAAGTCCAGCGATATATCACTGGAAGAAAGTATGTCTTTAATAACTCAATTGCCATCAAATGATTGAATGCTTTATTTTATTCCTCTTCAGACCCCGATTTACAACAGAAGATGGCAGGTCTTCATCTGAATCCGAGTCGAGTGATGAGGAAGAGGTTGATTTGACCACAAATTATCGATCGACACAACAAAAGGGACAACAATTGCAGAACCAATTCATCAGTTCTTATGAAGGATTCAATTCAGAGCTGATTAATGAGGAAGAGATTGAATATAAGGCAAATGATCCCCGAATTCGACGACTTTTGTCTCGAAAAGATGTTAGAAGAGATGATATCTCTGATGAAGAGGACATCCGAAGACAAGACAAAACAAGACGTATTCTTCAGCCACAAATCATTTCAATCGGAAATGAAGATAAAGATAATGTTGAAGAGATGAGACACCGTCGCCGACGACGTGAAACACAGGAGGAGTCCAGTGAAGCCGAAGACGAGGAGGAGAACATTGAAAAACGCCATCAGATCTTAAGAATGAAAAGAGAAGATGAAGAGGAAGAGCTTTTGGCAAAAGTCGAGGACGAAGAAGAAGAAGAGGAAGAAGTGTCTGAATACGAAGACTATACAGAATCAGACGACGAGTCGGGGCCCAGACTTAAGCCGGTATTCGTTCGCAAAAAGGATAGAATTACGTTAACTGACGCCGAAAAGGAAGAGTTAAAACTGAAACAACAAAAAGAAGACGAGAGGAGAACCGTCGAAGAACGCAGAAGAAACACACTTAAGATTATTGAAGACGACATACGCAGAGAAGAGGCAGAAAAAGAAGACATGAAGGAAGAGGAGGCCATTAAAAGGGGAATCGCAACGATTCTAACCGACGACGAGAGTGAAGAAACCTCTTATGAATACTGGAAATTACGGGAATTAAAGCGAATTAAAAGAGACAAAGAAGAGAACGACTCATACATTAGAGAGAAGTTAGAGGTCGAACGGTTAAGACGAATGACTGAAGAGGAACGACAACAAGAGCTGAAGAATAACCCGAGAGTTGTGACAAATCAACAAACAAAAGGAAAATACAAATACTTGCAGAAGTACTTCCATAGGGGAGCCTTTTATCTGGACTCAGAAGACGAGGTACTTAAGAGAGACTTCGCTCAGCCAACTCTTGAGGATCACTTCGATAGAACAGTTCTGCCAAAGGTTATGCAGGTTAAGAACTTTGGACGATCCGGACGTACCAAATACACACATTTGGTTGACCAAGACACAACTGCTTTTGACAGTGCCTGGTCTGCAGAAAGCACTCAAACAGATAAGTTTAGTCGTTCACAGGCGGGAGGAATGAAACAAGTGTTTGAACGGCCCTCCGGTAAACGCAAATAATCTTTTATTAGGATTTGAATAAATATTTTAATAAAATTATTAACAATTAATCGTTAGTTCGGTTTCCCTATTCTCACAACAATCATATTCTGTCCTTTTATTCATTTCATGTAATTATTTTATAGTATTAAACATAATTTGATTAAAATTTACATATAATTGGTTTTTATTCTTAAAATACTAGTAAATTATTATTAAGAATGACAATGAGCAAGGTTATTTATGTGATAGCAATCATTTATGGCTTTTAAAACAAATTATTTAAACGTAGAGCTATTGATGTAATTTCCTGTTATTTTGGGAAAGACATCAAAATAGTAATTATTTGAATCACTTTAAGTCCATTTAATTAATGGAATTCTCTGTTAAGTTTGACTCAGATTTGGTATTAACTGAATAAAGGCTTCATTTTGTCTTAAGTTAATTAGAGATAAGTATTGAGACTATTGTCGGACGCATTCCTTACAAATTCCGGACATTAAATTAGATTAAAGGCTTCTAAAATATATCGTTTTATTAGATAAAGCCTTGAATGCGAAGGAAAGTATTGGCAAAACTAAACTTTAATTCAAAAAAAGACAAAATTCAATGACTATTAAAAAATTAGCCAAAAATATGATTTGAAATTTCCTTTTTTGGTTGAGTTTAGGTTTAGATTTGAAATAATTTATTGGTTTTAGGGTTTTATTTGAATTTCTTTCAATTCTTTCATCGTTAAAATGAGATACGTTTTCAGAGGAAAGACTAAACCAAAGATTGAAAAAAAAGAGTTGTTATCGAAATGGCATTCAATCCAAAGAAAAGGCTAAGAAATTTTCATTTAAAAAAGTCATCACTCATTCAATAATAGTCAGTCCCTAACAGAACTTCCCAATCATCTTTCAAATATTTTTTATTGCAGTTAATAATAATAATAATAATATAATTACAGTAATAAACAATAATTAATAATAGTTTTATCGAATATCTTATAAAATATAAATCCATTAAATTAAAAGATTTTGTGTTTATTTTTTTTATTATAATTAGTTTTTATCATATATTCTGTGATCTGATTATATAAAGACAAGAATATAATGATTAGAATACAAACTGAAAGTCATATAAAATAATTAGAAAAAGAAATAAATTCAATCAATAAAAAGGAAATCATGTTTTGTCTGTGAATTAACGCTTTTGTTGAGCTTTATTTCATGGTTTTTGTTGTGAACAGAATCTTAAGAATAATTTACATGAAATTTGTTTTGTATTTTTCTCATTAAAAAAAAGGCTTTTCTTATGCTTTTCATCAAATGAATGATTGATTACAAGTTTTAAACAACTTTTACTCTTAATTATATAATTCGTGTGAGAATTGAAATAATTATTTTATAATTGAATGTTAACTATATTCTCATCGTTTGAATTCATTACTTGAATTCCTAATTGAAAAAAATCAAGAAATTATATGGAAAACAATTTTTTCAATCATTCATTTTAATGAAATATTTATTATTCATTTATGAGAAAATGTATCGATTTATGGGAAAAAATATGGCATAAATGCAAACCAAAAAAATGAGAGTAAAAACCATTACTAATAAAAATGTTTTAATAGATTTTTGTCGTTTTATATCATTTTTATCCCTAATTAATGGTTTTACTCAATTATCGTTTTTAATGTTTTATATGTAATTTAGTTACCCCTTGGCTTAAATCAGGTTTAGTTTGTTTTCAGAGAAAATGTGACGGAATTTGTCAAAAAATTGAGGAAATATTTTCCATCGAAAAACACTCTCGACTAAGACTTTTGGCCTAAAATTTCTGCAAAAACTCCTAAAACTAAACTAATATTTTTTTTTATGCATTAAATAAAATAAAAGTTCATTTAATAAACTTTTTTTTGGGCAATTTCTGGGAAATTCGTGATTAGTATCAATAGAAAGTAAGCGAACGGAATGCGTTTCGTGTGTTTTCAAGTATAAATCAAATCAAAATATGCTTTTTTCGGAATATATTTTAGTTAATTGTTTTTTAATTGATTTTCATTAGTCTTGAAGTAAAAATCATTTGATTTTCTGAATTCTGACAACAAATGAGGAGACAATTTGGTTCAGTCATTAAAAGTGAATAATTGCATAGAAATTAAGTCAAACACAGACTGAGTTCGACCACTAAATCAATAAAAATGTGATGATTTCCTCTGAGAATATCGATAATGAGCTCCAATTTGTCCCCAAATATAGTAATCCAACTAATAGTGTCTTTCAATTTGTTTTGTATTTAATAATTAAATTTTAATAAATGAGACCAAAAAACGTCTTAATTTACAGAAGAGTCGTATTTATAGTAATTAATAATATTTTTTTTGGACCAAAATTTTCAATCGAATGGCAGTCAATATCTCTAATGATTTGAATTCACTTTAGTTTTGACTTCAGAACTAATATTAATATATTAAGAGATGAATGAAAATCAATTATTTCTTTCACACATTTCGATGAATCGGTAGTTTGTTGTGAGGGTTGAGTGCAATAAATGTCTTCAATTGATTAATAGATGCAATTTTATACAATTTTATGACAATTTCTTCAACGAATAGATTAAAAAACTGATAATTTATCTAAAATCAATTAATTGCAAGAATCGATGGTCTGTAGTGTAGACGAAATAGTTATCAATTTAAAACAGGAATTAATGGAAGGAATAGTGATATCAATGAGAAGTGATTTAAGAATGTCTTTGAGTTTAAGAAGTTTTTGTCGATAAAATTCAAGAAAAATAGAGAACACAACAGAATAGAAAGAAAATGAAGAAAAAAAAAACACTTTTGTTGAGAGGAATGTTGTGCTCATCTTTTGTTAAATAGTCTACTGATGGCCATCACTAAAAACTGTAGATATAATCACAGTTCACAAAAAGAGGAACAAATGAGTGATTCAATTGATGAACACATCTCTTGTAACACGTCTTCTAATTTGTTGTTTTAAAAACTATTAATTCAATAACTGTTTGGTTGTAATCACGCGCCAGCTTTTAGAGCACCGGTTATGGTAACCGTCACTTTACGACTGCCGGCGCGATTCCTGTGCTCGCAGAGCCACACTCCTTGCCAGGTACCTAAGTTTAGCTTTCCTTCAGACACCGGTATCGTTAGAGATGAGCCCAAAAAACATGCCTTCATATCAAAAGAGAGACAAACATTATTTCAAGTAATTTTCAAATAAATGTTTAATATAAGACTGACTTTTATGTGCGCCGGCATATCATCCGGTCCTTCACAAGAATGACGGAATGGTGTGCTTTCTGGGATGAGTCGCGATAAAAACATTTCCATGTCTTCGCGAACGTCTGGATCCCAATTCTGAGTGAAGGAAAAGAAAACCATAAAAAAAGTGATTGAAATTAAAGGATGTCATCATTACTTCATTGATGGCCAGACTCGCAGAGGTGTGCATTACTGTAAAAACGATGAATTAGTAATGGCTTTCAATACAAAAATATGGGATAAAAATACAAATGATATCAACAAAACTCTTATTAAAAACAAAATCATTTTTAAAACAAACGAAAGAAAAACCAGAATTCAAACCAAAAAATAGTATTTTATAAAAGAAAAGACTTTTCCTTAAGTTTTGAGGAAAAGTAATGATAATAAATACAGAATTGAAGGCCTTTGAAGAGGAAAGGGGTGTTTGTGGTGTGCCTTACTGTGAATATGGCAGATTCCACACTGGAATTCACTCAATTCGGGTATTTGTTTAGTCAGTTCATCGGTTACTAAATGACAGCCGCGAAGCACAGGCCGTAAGTGGACTTTGCGCTGAAACCAAGCGGTTTGGCTCCGGATAATACCAGTTGTCAGCGATGAGGACGAGTGACGGGAACCGCGCGATGACGACACCGACTCTCTCGAGGAATGGCCCGAATGGTGATCAGACGAGTGGCCAGAATGGTGTCCACCAGCGTTAGGATGAGACGGGTATTGATGTGAGGACGAGCTATGCCCGGAAGAGGACTCCCGAGGATTTGATGACGAGGAGGCCATCACTCAGTCGAGGGTCGGCTGCTCTCCGGTTATCGATAAACACCTGATCTCTTCGGTAAAACTTATGGTTGGCTTTGGGTTCGCTTTTAATTAGCATTTAATACACAATTATCTTATGATTAGTTTTAAAAATTATTATTTACTTTCAAATGAATTAAACAAAAACTTATTAAACACTGAAAACATTAATTTGATTAATTTTGTCCTAAAATTCATTAAAATCTCAATATTTTAAACAAAATTTGTTTTGATTTTTAACAAAATTTGTCGCAAATATCAAAACATTATTATTACAGCGATTGATGTCATGTGATTTCCGTTCCTATGGTTACCATCTCTTATCCACTTTCAATACGAAACTCAAGGCTCGAGAACTGGTATTTATCGACAAACAGAGGTTGAGCTCTGATTCTGTGCCTAAAAAAATATTCTTAACTCAACTTATTTTCAATGATTAAATACAATTTATTTAGAGCCCGAGCCCTCTCTCACTCTTAATTCCTTTGGGTAATACCTGAGCCTCTAATTAATTAACCTGTAATTTATTCAACAATAATTAACCCTTACTTAGTATTCCGGGTATAATACAAACACAATCATTAAGAGAAAGGGAATAATTAATTGTAGTCCACTCTACTCATCGCCAGTTCCTCACTTTGGCCTAACTTTTACTCTGTTTCTGATTACAAACTCATTTAAATTCCAGAATTGATTCAACTTTTCAGGAAAAGTGTCTATTTTTAAGCACTAAAATTCTAGTGTTTTGTCAACCGTTGCTGATTGTGATTATCAGTGAAATGACCTTGCACTAATCTAATTTTTATTGATACAAATTCTAATAGTTCTCATCAAAATAGTCAACAAAAGTTGTTAATGTTTTTAAACTTTTCAAATGAGTTAAATGTACCGTAACTTTATAAAATTGTACTTGCTCATTGGTCAACTTGGCACTAGTATTTGCCTTGGTAAATTGAGCTATTGTACAGATCTCAGGCTCAGGTTAACACTAATAAAAAAACAATCACTCAATGAGTGAAACAGTTATATAAAAGGCGTTTCATTCAAACAATTAAATAATCCATAAATAATATTATAGTGAAGTATTGGATTGCATTTCGGCTCAAATTTTTGCTCGATATTAGTCTTTGAAAATAAAAACAAACGATAAGATCATAAGAAATACTATAATATACTGAAAGACAAACACAGAATTCTTTAACAAAAGTGAAGACAAGTTTTTCAATACTTGTTTTTATAGTAAATAAAGTCATTGAAATCAATACTATTTCTCATATTATATATTGGATTCGATTCTATGATTCACTTAAACGGCGTTTAAATAATTCAATACTTCTATTGACTTCTTATTGATTACCAGAACACTCTTTTGAATGTTTTGAGAAAAAATTTATCTTTTCTTATATTATAGTTTATTTCTTTTGATATATGTTTGGTAAGTTTGAAGAGTTGCGACAAAACACCAGTAGAATTAGCAAGATCATTTTAATGTTTTATTTAATGTGTTGCTTTTCATATGAATTTATCAAATAATCTAAAATATTTCACCAAAATTACAATATTGAATAAAACAATCTAGGTTATTATGAAAGCGAACATGAGAATAGTTTCAAGGTCATTTAAATGCTATGCAATTGGTGATATAAGAGCATGGTATATTATAAAATATTCACAATATTTAGAAAATTTTTCTAAAATAAGCTAATCTAAAGTTGTATAAACATTAATCTAGTTCAATTTAATTGAATTTTTGTTCTAGTAATAAATTATAAAAGCGTCAAGGTCAATCTTATTAATTGTAATCATTAATGTAATAAAATTATATAATAAAATAATCTTTAGTTTAAATGATGTTTTGCTAATTTTAATGAGTTTTGCATGATAAGTCTATTTGTAATTAATTTTATCTAGTAATTTAATCAATTAAAACAATGAACTAGGTGTTGCTAATGTAATGAATAAATGTTACATGTTCATTCCTTTTATTGATATATTTTGATTAAAAATTAAATTACATTTTATTTCAATTTAAAGTAAAATATTTTATTAAAAAAAAGTAAATAAAATATAAATGAATTTCTTTTAGAGATCTAATTCTGTAATCAAATGTTGGGCAAACTCTGGGGGGAAATAATTTTTTATTTAATTCTTAAACAATTTAAACCTTTTTATAAAAGTTTTAATTAAAAAAATAATTGTTAAATAAAACTACAAAATCTTTATTTTTAAATAATTCAGAAACCTAAAATTTTAACCTGGGCAATTAGCAACCTTAATAAAAATGCCCTTTTATTTTTTTTATTAACCATCTTTGTATGTCACAAGATAAAAAGATAATTTTATATTTATTAAGAGCTTATAAAGTCCTGTCGAGACTTCAATAGAAATAACGTACATTTTATTCTCATTTATAGAAATCCGGTCGAAGACAAATGACCGAAAAACTATTCAACAAAAAACTTTTGCAAACATTAATAACTTTAGGATATAATAGTTTAGGAAATATCCGGAATTTTTGGTCAATAATTCTTTGATAATTTATTGCTTTTGGTTTTACTACTTCATGTAAAGTTAAGGCGAAGGATATGCGAAATACCCTTGGTCAAAAAATTATCCAAATCCCTATTTTTAGATTTTTAACACTTTTCAAAAACAAACTGAACCCTCCCTTTCAGCTTAGATCTCAAACCCCATTCAAGTGGAAATATTAATCATCTTGGGTTTAGAATAGTTTAGGGTTCTTTGAGTGAAAGTTACCTTGTCTAAAATTTTAACTTTTCAATGTCATGTCATTTATAGAATTGTGTTTCGGTGAACCGTATGAACTCCAAAGAAATCAATTTTGATTTTTGATAAACAATTTCATTTATCTTATCAAGTACCAATGTTGTTTTTAGATATAATGAATATAGCATATATTATATAGGTCACTAAATCAATTTAGCTTGTTACATCTATATTAACCATTTAAAATGAAATTGCTTTTATCTCAATCTTTATTACTAGATTATCACACAATGAATTTAATTGACTCCGAGTCTTATCAGTAGATTAACAGTGAAGTGTGGGATCAAATTACACTGTCCAAAATGATAATCTAGCTCAATTTCATTGATTAATAATAGTAAATGTATTTAATATCATTTCAAATATATTTAATTTGTTTTATAAAATAACTTTAATGTTAATCAATAGATAATATATGAAATGATTGGCGTTTTTAAAAAGAAAAATTAATTTTCAAAATAAACGTATGGGTAGTAAACTTGTTCTGTTTATTCAAAAACAAGGAAAATAAAATACGAATTTTTTTCAAATTTATCTTAAAATTGATTTAAATATTTATTCGTTAAAATTTATGCCATTTTTTCTCATTTGAATAATACTTTCAAAAGATTTTTAGTTAAATAACTTTTTAATTAACAAAAAAACTGTTTCATATTCACTGATTTCAAGAGAGTAAAACTGCAGATCATTAAATCCAAGAGTATATTAAAATAATTACCTTTTGATTCCGTGTTTGCAATCATTAATAAAATTAAAATTAATTTGAAAATTATTTCATTTTTCAGTCAAAAAAAGTTTATAAATTAAAAATTGAAAAACAGATTCTATTTTTACAATAATTCAAATGATATAATGAAATATAGAAATCAAGGAAACGACTGAACGGACAGACAGTGGTTTTTGTCAGTAATAATAATTATAATCAAAAGATAGGCTTAGCTTTTGGTATACAAAAAGTTTGCAATAATTTGATTAAAACTAAAGATTAAAAGACGAAAAAGTTTTTAAATTAAACTTTTCCTTAAATTATAGGAAAAGTGAACAAAAAATTTTAGTTTTCTAATGATTTAGTGGTCAATGAGGTGATGATCATGACTCAGGTCTCGTCCGGTGATTGGTCTCAGATTCTGGCGTTAAATTGTTTTTAGTTTTGGTCCAATTATTAGACAAATCGTTGCTAACACTATGTCCGCCATTTGTATAGATCTTTGTGTTGCCATTGAATGCCTCATCCGAAGAGTCTTTAGGGGATTCCTCACACGACTCTTCGTCATCAGACCTCAAATCTTTGATCTAAAATAAATTATAACAACATTTGTATAAAAATAAACACTTTTAGTGAAGTGCTGTCAAATCGAGAGATTGTTTTATATATTTATTGAGTGAAAACAGATTCGACTCAAAAAACTAATTAATCATTGGTTTGGGAATAGAGGACAAACACTGTGAAAGAGGGAAATTGTGTTTAAAAATAGATGATTTAATGTTTACCCCATTATTCTTGACGGCGTGGATGGCTATTCTGACTATAAACCAGGTCCATACTATATGTAATGCTTGCAGAGCACATAACAGCCCATTGAATATATAATAGGCGGCAAACATGGGCACTACCGATAGTGCCTTATATAACGAATAGTAAAGAATACGGTACGGCAATAGACCAATTCGGGATACCATCCAACAAATGGTGAACACCACAAATATGCCGTCCGCTAACCGCTGTTTCTTAACGTATGTCATCATTTTTGCGCCCTTTTGTTATATGAATTGAATTGAGTTTTAGGTAAACTTTGAATTGAATTTCACCTCAAGAGGTATGTCCGCAAAGTCATGGATTAAAAGAACAAGTGTTCCCATTCTGACCAGATTACAGGCCCAGGAAAAGCCTAACAAACAGAGAGTGACGACATGGTGTACAAACATCGCCCAAAAGTCCTAAAAATAAATTAAAAAAAATTTATTGAAAATCCTTTTGAAGTCCAAAATTGAAAGTCATTCGACATTTCGAGTCATTAAAGAACGGAAGGGAACGGAAATTGAATTTCGCTCGAAATGAGGCATAACGTGATTAGAATTGAATTGTTTTTTACTAAAGAAAACCTACTTTTCTCTGGACGTCAAAGAACTGTGAGAAGAGAAGCGCCAAATAGAAGGCGGACTCGAAGTTATAGTAAAACCATTCGCCACTCGAAACAACCTATTGATGGGAAAGAATGGAATCCATTAGAGGAGAGGAATAGAATGGACGGAATCCATCCATCCATGCAAGTAGTGGTAAGTAATTACGTGATGCGGATAATTAATGAAACAATACATGGAGTCCCACATCCAGGGCTTATCCCACAACACATAACATCCATAAACGAATGATACGAAATAGAAGTTACACCTCCAGGCGCTCTCTGTGAACTTGGACAATACAGTTGGCCTATTCTGTGCACTTTTTAGTCTTATCCATCGCTCGACCTGTCGAGGAGTCCAATCCAGTTGTTTAGCCAACCCTTGGATCTGAGAATTACATACATTGAAAGCAATGAGTGTTTTAATCAACAATCGATGAGATAATGGATTCATTCATATGTGTTGACATCAAAATCAATATCTAATGTCATTACAGAGAAGGTAATGGAAGGGCAGATGTTTCTGATGTGAGGGTGGGGTCCGGTTAGGAGTGAATCCATTAGTGAATTGTAATGAATACCTGTTTGCCATTGATTTTCCCTTTTGAGGCACTAAAAGCGTTTTCTAGTATCACATTATTAGGTGGACTCTTGCCATGAGTCGGCTTAAGTCCGAGGTATATACCAATTGGTGCATAAATGAACCTGAATAACGAAAAACAATAGCCAAGGGAAGGGGTGTTTATGATGAGCCCTAAAAAAAGAGTTGTCATACCTCTCGAGTGTGAATCTGATGCCAATGAGGAGGACAGCAGTGATAAGCGAATAGTAAATGTCGTTAAAATGTCGGTAATTACTGTCCTCGTACACTTGCCATGTGGTGTTGGGCGGTATCCATACCTTTTCCGACCAAAACAGTGCCGACAATTCACTCAAATAGTTTGACATTTATTTTATGATAATAAATAAAAACAATTTCTTTTCACTCAATTATTATATGGATTTCCAATTGATTTAACTTTTGATTAAAATTATATAAAACACAACTATTTTTTAAACTATTATTTTCCGTATTTACAGGATTTAGCGCCGGGTCTTTCACTTTCCTTACACTAATGTTTCTAAAAAATAGGTTTTCAATGGATTTTTGAAAAAATATATGACTTCAGAGTCAGACCAGACATAGCGTTGTGATAGTATTGTAGTAGTGGTGAGCGCATGGCTATCAACAAACCATTGATCGCGTGATAATCATTGCAGCAAAACCAAACCCACCTGGCTATAAATGCATGACAATATGGGCTAGAAGGTGTGACAGCCTCGGTAGCGCAGTAGGTAGCGCGTAAGTCTCATAATCTTAAGGTCGTGAGTTCGATCCTCACCCGGGGCAGTCTTTTTTGGCCGTTTTTCGCTTGGTATTTTTAGTTTCATGGTATTGTTCTTGTTTGGTCACATCTAAACTTATTTCCTGATATTTTTAATGGGATTTTTGTCATTATTGCCGGAAATAATTGAGTAAATTTAGTTTTATTAACTCATATTTAATAGATAATTGGAAAATGATCATGGAAAATTATTCTGACCTTTGATTAAGTGTTTCAATCAATCAAAGAAACAAATATTTGTTTTTTTTTCCAATTTTTTTTATTATTAATTGTTTATTGAATTTTATGTCAACGACTTCTTAACACTCTTTATATTTAAGTAAATATTCGGTCAAAAACTTTCCTTAAATTTTAAGTATATTTTATATGAAAAAGTAGTTCAGAGAACAAAATTTTAACAAATTAATTGTCAAAAAAACAGCTAATAAATAGTAAGAACAATTTACCCCGATATCAAAGAAGCCATCCTGAGTATCCTTAGTATTATTCCCAGAAATGCTAGTTTATATTTTGATTAAAATATGATTTTCATATAAATATTTAATGTTAATATATTCATGTTATTTCTTTAGATATATTGTTGAGTAATGTATGAAATATTTATGACTTTTATTGCGTTATTATTATCTTAAACTTGTTTTCAATGAAATCCATAATTTGAAAGCAAATCATTTGTCCTTTTCTTACAAAACAAACAAATAAACCATTCGTGGGATTAACTCATTATATGTTTAAGGAAAATATGTGTCAAAATGAGTCAATCATTATTACAAATTAACCAAATTTATTTATTACCATGGTGAATCAATTTTTGCTTTATTTTGTTTTATTTAATTATTCCATATAATTAAACTTTAAAAATTTTGCTTGGTAATTTGTTGAAATAAAGCTAGTATTTTAGACCTAGTTAGTTTTGAATCCGCAGTTTTATTTAGAATTGTTTTTTTAGAGCGGATGATACCAATGATGGTTAACGAGGAAATTATTTATTCTAATTGCATTTTAATCAAGGTTGTTAAACAGTATTTCAAAATTCCCCCCTGAGCCGATGGCTCGTACAATAGAAATGGGAGTGGTTTTCAGAACCCCCCCCACCCGAGAGCGAAAAATGTGTGAAATACCTCTTCTGAGATCGCAGACCTTTAATATCCCTGATTTAAATAAAGATAAAAAATTGAACTGAAATAG
>JAQFZL010000274.1:0-18298 GCA_034695685.1 Galumna lanceata
CACAAAAATATGTAAATCTTTTCGTTGACAATATTGATGGGAAGAATACACATCGCGTCGTGTTTCTGGACATCACCTGAAGATCCGTATCGATGGAACGTACATTTGGTCAGACGTGGAAACACTTTGATCTGAGAATTCAGATATTAGTGGTTACGTTTGTAAATATTCTCACCATAGGGTCATATCTGACAGACCAGTCCCACTCAGAAAAGCTGAGTACTTCCCATCCATAGTTTGAAAACTCTCCGCCGAGAAATCTGTCCATAAGAATCATTTGGAGGATAACATTCAAGAAGTTTAGCACTTCTGTAACGCAATACAACCGAAACAACAGATTATGATTATTCATGTTTTTGTAAATATATTCCACGAGAAGTGCTCTGTTGTTAGTCTTGACTTCTTCGGTACAAATCGGATAATTAAGACCGAGAATCAGATTCTTAACCCTTCCTCCCTCTACAGCTTTCCATATGTATCTTGGCACATAAAACAAAAGAGCCTGAAAGAAGAGCACGAAACAGACCCACTGGTAGTACGCGTGATAAACCCTTTTCTCATTAGGAGTTGATTTGTCAACTCCAGGATAGGGTACTTCTTCTCCAACTTTTTTCTTCCACGCATTTTCAATACTGAAAGTGGTGTGAATCCAACAATAGGTGTCTATTCATTGAATATTACATTCAATTAAGATATGAGACAAACAAAAAGTAAAACAAACCCAAAAGGTTGGGTGGAATGTCGTCTCTTGATATGCAATCAATTGGATCCCCAAAGTATTGACGAGCTTTTAATATATGTTTATATGAGTAAAGCACCAGAAATGAAGACAAAGCACTCACCGGTTACCATAAGACTACATCCAATAAGTAGAATGACTGTCGCCTTATAGTGAAGTCTGAATATATTATTGTCGATAACACACGACGAGGGCTTCAAAAATTGTTTAAGACTTCCAAAGAGTTGAAACATTTTTCATATAATGAAAGCTTTGGATAAAAAACTGAAATTTTGATTTAAAATCGATTTAATAAATAATTGTTTTGTTTGAACTCAAAAACTTTTGTCTGTATTAACAGTTTTACGGCTGAGAGAAGAGGGGACTAAAGCGGGATAACATAGGGCTAACACAGGGCTTAATTCAGGGTTGGGTCAGAGTCACAGCTCACTTAAATAGTATAAACTGCCAGCACTGGAATATTGAGGCACAAAATACGACAACAGTCACAGCTTTTCCCAACTTTATGGCCGTTTGCGAGTCTTCCACTACTTTCCCAAAACTGCTTTTGCGACCAGTCTTTCAGTCCTTCCTTTTTGTGCTTCAATTACTTGAGACTAGTCTTAGGTTTAAAGCACATCGACGTTAGCACTGGAGACCAATCAAAGGCAGTCTTCTTAATGCCTTTGAGGTAGATTTCACTCAACACTACATGCATTCAAAGCAAAGATCACTGCACTCGAGGTCACACATTACCAGATTTTGAAAACTGGCCGCAGATCTAACCCTCTCTTAACGAATGTCTGTCCAAAAGATAAGAAATTACACTGACTTAGACTGAGCCCAGATTTTGCTTCTAATCGATATATGGATACAGATATGGATGGTATGGATATTATTGTTTGTGTGAATCGTAGGGATAGAATGGAAACCCAAAATATATCGGATTTTAAGAGTCATTCACTGAGTCGTCAGTGATGTCAGTCATGCTCTGTCAGAGTTCAAGGTTTGAGGCATACAATTACCAAACTTTAAACTTTGTTCCCGAGATATTCACTGAAATTACTGTCAATAATTAACAGCAGCTGATAATAAAAGCACTCAATTCGGCTCTAAATCACTCTTTCTATGGTTTACTGCTTTTCGGGAATAAATAATTTAATTATAAGTATTTCTTTAAATTCTTAGCGAAAGTTTTAACTGCTTTTCCATTATTTCTGTAATTTTCTTGTAATTTACTCCAAATATCGAGTAATAAGGAGTTTAACCTTGCTCAATTGCTCAATTATCTTATTAAGAAATATTTTCTTATAAATTAATATAAAATAAAAGATTAAAAATAAGGTCCTGTGCTATAGATGGCAACCCAGGCCTTCGAGATAATGAATACAAAGAGATTTAAAACTTATGGTTTAAACTTTAAATCATTTAAATATTTACGACAAAATCCGGTTTAAATGCTTTTTAAACTATTGTCAGAAAAAAGTTACAGCTATTGTCGGTTGTCTGTTAGAGCACAACTTGAATTACCTAGTTTATCATTCTGAGTAAGACCTGTCCGCTCCGGAGTTGTATTGCTTCTAAAAAAAGCTTTAAAACTTTTAAGAGAAAAACAAACAAAAATAAAGTCAAATAAAGTCACTTTTTTCGCTTTTCTTGATTTTAAAAATAAGATTTATTGTAAGTAAACGCTTTCCAAATGTTTTTTGATTTATTGGTTTTAAAAACACTATATTTTGCATAAAATTTATTCCATTTTCTCATTAAAAAAGTCATTTTCATATTAATAAACAACAGATAATCAGATTTTTGACATAAATCGACAATTTTTAAATATCTGTTGACCCCTCATATCAACGGTTAATAACATCAATGTTTGTCTGATATTTTTCATGAATTTTCATTTTAGTGATAAATGAGTAAAGTTCAAATGTAGCATAACCATGACCATGATCAAATGATCAAATATTCAGTGAAAATTGCATAACATTTCTATTTAAATGTTTGAGTAATGAAACTATTTGGTACTGAATATAACCTAAACATTAGTCAAACAAAAATTATAATGAAATTCTATACTTTGAATTCTTGGTTATTCCTAAAAATAAAAATATTGTTTTAATACATTTTATTGTTGTTATAATTCTATTGACTTTTGTGTTATGGTCTTTGATTTCAAGTGAATATAATTTCCGTTAATAATGAGTAACATTTGAAAGCATTTTCAGCCTCAATGACCGAACAATAAAAGAAAAGTTCATAACATAAAAATCTGTTGAATTGAATCAATTTGAGGACAACTTAAGCCATTTTGTCACTAACTGTCGCTGTCTTTGTTCCGAATCACTTCAACCGATTTGTGACGATATCTTCCTTATCAGACATTCGTCTTCTATGAATCACATGAATGACTTTCACCGGAACTAAATTTTTTGTACTTTTAGTCAATGAGTAATAATTTTAAAATGACTTTAAAAAACGAAATGCGTTTTAGTCTCAACTGAAGAGAACTTATATTTTAGATTAAAAATTGAATTATATTTTAAAATTAATATCCAAAAGAAAGTCTAATAATCTTATGTTGAAATACAGGACTGAATTCATTTGATGTGAATATAATTATTGAGGCGTTGAATAACATTATTTTTTACTAAAACAATTGGAGAGTTTTCTGGTTGACCCCAATCTTTAGAAATTCATCTCAAATAATGAGTTATTTTCGTTTATTTTCAAAGAATTAAATTTTAAAAAAAATGAAACTTTAATTTAAAAACTTTTCTTTTCTTTCAGAAGTGGTGTCATTCTGTCCTCAAATGAGGATAATATCTGATATTTTTTTTATTGTTATTAAAGAAAAACTAATTTTCGTCATAAGAATTTCAACAATATTTGTGGCATTGAATAAATCAACAAAAAATTCTTCCAATTACTAGTTCAATAGTTAGTGTCAATCAAATCCTTCACATAAATCGATAGCATAAGTGGTAATGAAATTCTATAATTTTTTGTTTTGAAAATTTAAAGAAACATAAATTTTCTCTCTTTCCGAAAGAGATATACTCTTTCAGCAAATATGTCAAACATTTCTTAATAATTATCAACAAAAGAAACGAATGAATGTTTATCTGCGAAAGGGTTTAAATAAAGCATTTACTTCTACTCTTTCTTATGCTTTTCTTGGGAAAAGTGCTAATCTTATTGACCAATAAATAGGAATATTTGTCAAATAAGTCACAAGAAATAAGTGTGAAAACAGTAAATAACTGAAAATAAATCTTAAAATTATTTTTAGTGTCTTTTCGTCGGAATCTTCAGACGAAAAGGAATTTCCACGAAAACTATTTAAAAAACTTATAGAAAGTCTAAAGTATTAACATTTCGTTAGAACTGACGTCAAATTAAAATCATTGGATTTGGATATTCATTGTCAAGGATTTTCCTCAAAAAAATTTACCAGAATTGCTCAAATATTTCCTTAATTACAGCAATCATCTTGCTCATTGATTTGCTTAAACAATAAAATATAATTTAGTTGTTTGGGACAGTTTTTGGGCACTAAAAATTGGTTCTTTCAAATATCATTACTAAAATCAGACAAAAACATTTTTTGGGCTAAACCTTGGTTTGTTGAAGAAGCGATAAATAAAAATAACTATAAATATATTAAAATATAATATATTTTTGTGATCAATAAAAATCTAAAATACAGGCATAAGGAACCACTAATTCTTTAAAAAGAGTGCAATAGTATATAATTATTTCATCAGAACATTATCTGTTTTTATGTCTTAAATGTATGAAATAGTTTATGGATAGTATGGAAAATATGGATGTGAGGATTCATAGCCGGCAGCGATACCACATTCTTTTAAAAACTACTTCACCGGAGACTTGAAATCTCCAGTTAAGACAATGGCTGTAAAATAATAATTGTTATCACGAAATATTGATTATTGCCTTCATTTTGTTGATAGCTATGCCTTCGATGGCTTCCTATTAACAATATTTATTAGAAAATAGATTAAAATCTTTGCAAAATAACATAAACAATATATTTTTAAACGCATATAAGGAAGGAATCACTCATGTATTTATAATTGTATTTTTTTTTATTAATAATTTCCGATTTGAGTAATTCTACATAAAATGGTACAAAAAATAGAGAAAAATTAGCAAAAATAGTGACAACTATTAACTAATTATAAATTTTAATTAATAAACAAATCGATTATCATTTAATTTTAAAAATATTTATTTTTTTAATGGAAAGCAAAACGAAAACTCAATGAAAACGAATGAAATATATTTGACCGAGATCGATTACAATTTAAATATTACCATAAAATAACCCTGATTAATAACAGATTTAAAAAACATATTCACAAATTAATCCCTGAAATTCCGATTTAATGTTAATAATATTAAAACGATTTTTATTATACATTAATTAATAGTTAAAATCTGAACATGGTATGTTTTTAATTCTTGTAAGATATTTGCAACGAAAAAATCACAGATGTTTTTAACGCTAATTGTGTTTATTTGAATTAAATTAATTATTATTGAAAAAAAGATATGCATTCATTTCAATCACAAATTCAATGAGTTTTCAAAAAATAACTTTTTTATGAATCTTTTACTCATTTCTCATAAATAGTAAATATTTTTAAAAATATAGTATTTTTTTTAATAACAATTCTTTTAAAATTCACCAAAAAAATTATTGCTATTATTATACGAAAAATAAGGCCATAATTTCGTTTAATTATATATATTTGTATTAAATAATTATATATATATATATTTTAATAGAAATATGACATATTTTAATGACAATTATTGGTCCATTTTTTTGGAAGAGTCGCTTACAAACAGCGAAAATATTCTAAAAAAACTATTTGTATGAAAATATTTCTAAAAATTTTAATATTAAACGAATCCAAAACTACTGATTAATAGAAATTATGAACATTTGATGAATGAATTTAAATATTTGGCAAAAATAATATTTTGTGAAAAATTGATAATTAGTTATCGTCGATAGACTCAAGAAAAGTGGAAATTATGCGATCACTCGATGGCAGTGACTTTATATGTGAACTATTGGCTAATTTTGCATAAAAAAAATATTTGATATAATAAGTAAAGTTCCCTAAAATTGTTTTTAGAATTTGGAAATAAAGTGTGAGAAATGATTGAACTCTTTTATGGAAAAACTATAGTTTAGTTAATTCACAAACTATCGGCTCCTTTTCCTTCCATACGTTTATAGAGGTCTAATACCAAGTCTTTAAAGTTGAGTGGATCCAAGTTCTTGGAGAGCAAATCCAGGACAAACCAATCGCCAAGTTTGCACTGATTGACGACATTTGTTAGCGCGTCTTTATTTGTGATACGAGAGCGCGAGTGAGTGGCCATAAAGCGGACCCGCGGGACAACTATAGTAATGGCTCGATATACCAGAGCTATCACTGTAATGATAGCCAAGAAATAAAACCAAAACCACAAAAATATGTAAATCTTTTCGTTGACAATATTGATGGGAAGAATACACATCGCGTCGTGTTTCTGGACATCACCGGATGAACCGTATCGATGGAACGTACATTTGGTCAGACGTGGGAACACTTTAATCTAAAAAAGTCATTAGATATTAGTTTGGTTTCAATTCAAAGTTAATGGTTGTTCTAACCATAGGGTCGTATCTGACAGACCAGTCCCATTCGGAAAAGTTAATTACATCCCATCCATAATTGGAAAACTCTCCTCCGAGGAAACGGTCCATAATTATCATTTGCAGGATTACATTCAACAAATTGAGTACTTCTGCCATTGTATACATAATAAAGAGTGTGTTGTGATTATTCATATTTTTGTATAGATATTCGACTAAAAGCGCCCGATTTGTGCATTTGGTCTCTTCATTACAAACGGGAGAATTCAAACCAAGAATCAAATTCTTGACTCTTCCGCCTTCAACAGCTTTCCAGAAATATCGAGGCACATAAAACATAAGCGCCTGGAAGAAGAGCACGAAACACACCCACTGGTAGTAGGCATGGTATACCCTTTTTTCGTTAGGGGTAGTTTTGTCAACTCCAGGGTAAGGCACTTCTTCACCGACTCGTTTTTTCCACGCATTTTCTATACTGAAAGTCGTATGAATCCAACAATAAGTGTCTGAAATGAATACAAAAGCATTACTTAATGCGAGTTAATATGAATTTGAGGTCACTTCGCGTTATCTGATCTAAACGTCCGAATTATTCATAAACTCATTTAAAAACGTTTGCCATTAATATAATGGTTGGAAACCATTAAATCAAAATCTAAATCTGAATTTATTTAATTTTTTTAAATTTCAGTTATTATCAGTTGTGAAAACTCGTCACAAGTTTTAATCTGTTGACTCGACACCACTTTTCCTAATCCCAAAACTTTGAATTACTTAAATTTTCCCAAAAAAAAGTCTTAAACTTAAAAATTCAGTAAAATTTTAACTTTTTTTTTAACCATAACTAAGACTTGGTTTTTGATAATTTTTTATATTAATAATATGTTTATTAAAACAAATTAAAAAAAGTTCTATATTTTTGAATAAATTAAATTTTAATCTTTTTGGGACATAAATGGGATATAAATTTTTCTGAGTTATAGTATTCAGAATTTTGTGATTCGAATAAATGAACAGGAATTTGTTAAAATTTGCTGGTTTATCTATTTAAACTTTTTCTTATCATAAAGTAAAGCTTCTTTTCTGTTAAATTTAAAATTAGTGATTCACTCAAATATGAAGCGAAAACAGACGAATAACCCTCTCCTGAGATAACTGTATAGTCGCGTGTTTATTGACAATTATCTCTTAATTTGAGAATTTGTCCATCAAAAAAGTTAGCATGCTCTTTTTATCTGAAAAATTTTGTGAAAAAGTTTATAAACCTTTTGGAAAATAAAACTTTCATTTGATATAACAGTTAGAACTCAATTATAATTAAATGACATCATTTATAATCGGAATTATTCAGTCATTGAATCAATTAGTAACACATCTGACGAGTATAACAAAAGACTCATTAAAGCGATTCTAAGAATTTATTCCCAAATATATGAATGAGAGTAAAGTCTAAACATAAGCAAAGTTATGCAATAGTGGCCTGTGATGTGCCCTGTGTAGTGCCTTGCTCAAGTGCTTAAGTACTGGCAGAGGCAACTCCTCAGACAGGAAATCTGAAAACTTTTGTGAAGTTCAATCGGAACTGAATTGTTTACCAAATATTATGGAATTTTGAACTTAACTTAAAAAAAGTTTCGCTAAAAATAAACTAAAAAAGACTTATTTCTCATTAAAATTGTATTTTTTGTCGAAATGACTTTAAAACAAATATTAACTAAAAATTAAATCAAATATTTGTGTTTAATATTAAATATTTGATAAATGCCTACCGAGAAGTTTACTGGGGATGTCGTCCTTTGATATACAATCGATTGGGTCTCCAAAGTATTGACGGCCTAACAAACAACAAAACAGTGGTCATTCATAAAGGGATTAATGAGGCCATACATACCCGTAACCATTAAACTGAAGGCAATTAATAGTATAAACGTCGCCCTATAATGGAGTCTAAAAATATGATTGTCTATAACAACAGTACTGGTCTTAATTAGACCCTTAAGACCTCCGAAGAGCTGATCCATTGCTGGTTCAAAGTTCACTCAACACTTCACACAATGTTATCAAAGTTTTCAATAAATAATAGTCGAGGATATGATACTATCGGTCCCTAAATAAAGAATTTGAAGACATTATCTCAAACATCAAAAAAATTTAATTAAAAAACAACTGTTTAATAGCGAACAGGACTGCAATGTCTGTTTGAGCCACAGTAGTAGTGAATACCAAAGACAACCACTTGTTGTGTGTGGATTACGGCAACAATTTCTAGTCCGCCCTATAATAGACGCACACCTAATACTACAATACTATTGAACACTATTCTCAAGTCATACGAATGGTTGAGAGCACAGACACTTTACTAAAGATTTTCCTATTTCTAACAGTTCACTCTATCGTCTCTATGGGTGACCTAACATTTAACTAAACTTGAGTATAAACTAAACTTGGTTGGTTTGTTGGTTCTCTCCAAATCATATCTCTAAACTTCAATCATCAAAAACCATTTGCACAAAAACATTATTTTATCCATAGTTAAGGGCAGTCACTATTAGGCTCGTCCTACAACCAGTCCCAAACCGACAACTCCTTAGTTTTTCCGGTTTTCGCGAATAGCGTTGAAGTCATGAAAGTTTTCATTTGTTTTTATCTCTGATATACACTTATTCTGAATTCAAATAATTATTCAAAACAATCAACTTTTTTGACCAAAACTTTCTTAAAGATAAATAACTGATTCTATTATCACTAAATCTATTCAAAAGTATTGATATTTACAAATATTTTAGTTTAGATTCCTATCAAAGGAAATATAAGTAGACAATATGATTGATAGTTTTAAAAAACACCCTGTTTACTACTCTTGTTTGTACTTGGTAGTCACGCAACATTGAACTTTGTAATAAAGAGACAACAGGAAACTTATTAAAAAAATTCAATTATTTTCTTATTTTTAGAAAAAAGATTTATTTCATTAAATATATGAAAATATATTTATTTATAAGTAATTTATTAAACCACGACTTAATTCAATTACTATTTATTATTTTTATTATTTTTTCGAATCCTTGAATGTAATGAATTTAAACAATATTTTGGGTCATTTGAACAGACGTTTCATAAAAATAGATGAAATAATTGTTTAATGCAATTCAAATATGAAAAGAATTTCAGTTTTGTTTAAGATGAGCAAGGTGGTTAACCTAAACATGTGCTCATGTAATACTGATGCAATAACTGAAGCACATCCTCAAAAACATATAATTAAAAGGTATGCATAATTCTTTCCGGAGGCTTTCAAATGTGTAAATTATACCAAGAGTAATGTCTAGACTCACTGGCTTCCAAGGAATACCGCTTCAGAATTATTGAATGCACACTACCCTCAACACATCCCTTGGCTTTTATTGTTTAGAATCATTATGTTTTAGAAATAACATTAAGTCGACAATTAATTACCTTTCATTTAAACCTGTTATTGGGAACGATAGTAATCAGGTTCTGCTATCGTTTCCCTTAAATACCACTTGTTTTGAATGCAAATTATTTGTTAAAATAATTCAAATGATTTTACAGTTTATTCCCCGATATTTCCCTAACTTTTTGAAATCAGTTCATCGAATAAATTGATTCATCATTTAATTGATAAACAGTTTTCGACATTTGTTTGAAGTCATTGATAGCATTAATTATTAATAAAATTCAGGGGAAAAGATAGGACACAAACGCGACGATTCATAAATGAATGGATGACAACAACGTCCTGTCCTTCAAAACATTCACTAATAAATAAAAAAAAATTTATTTAAGTTTTAATGAATAGAGTATTCAGTTTTTAGGGGAATTCATAATCAAAGATTTACATAGAATTAAAATGACTAAACTATTGACTATAAAATGAAAGATATTTGATTAAAGCAATAATCATTTGGAAAAAATTTGTTGAAATATCATCCTGCTAAATTTATCTGATATTTCCTCCTACAAGAAAAACTTATGAAGTGATGTTTAAATTTATTACAAATGTATAGAAATGTATGGAAACGCAAAATGTTTTAATATATTGTTTGACATTTTATAACCCAAACGACAAATTCATTGCGCGCACGATATCACTCTTCAACCCATTTATTTTCTTTACGATTTTAAATCTTTGGTCTCTCTCTATCCTTTCCCTGTCCTTTTCCCTTCCCCTCACTCTCCTTACCTCTCCTGTTTGCAACCCTTTTTGGAAAACTATTGGTTTTGTAGATTTAAATCAGAATTTCAAGTAGTGAGTGGTTTGAGACTTACCTGAAGGCATAGCAACAAATTCTTTTTAGAGCCAAAAATCTCTAAATTTGAGATGACTTGAGAGCAGATGAAATGAAATATGTTTTTATTGGGAAAAAATAATAAATTGATTTTAAAAATAAATGAAAACTTTCTAAAATTAGAAATAAATGAATAACATTTCAGATAAAAACTTCATTTAAATTCAAATTTTAGTAAAAATATTAATAAATAAATTTAGATTTCATGTCATTTACTTTTATTTGAACGCTTCTTATAATTACAAAAAAAGCTGAAGTATTATATAATTAAACCGACATTACATTCAAATGATGTTTAATTCATTTATGGCTTTCATTTGATTATTGATATGCATTTCGATAATTCAATGGTTAGTGTGAATAAAACTAAAAATAACTGAAAATACAATGAAAATAACCTAAAATATTAAATATTAAATAAATTCAATGAAATCCCTGTTAAATATATATATATATAACACTTAAATCAATAATATATAAGAATAAAAATAATAATTTTAATGTGATTTAAAGTTTTGGTCCCGAACTCAACCATCGGTTCATAAAACTATTGCTATTAAGGATTTGTGACAATAAAAAAATGTTTAAATTGATTTAAATTTAGAATCAAAATATCAAAAAGAGGACAAAATATTGTTAACAATTGAATAATCAAAATAAATGATAATTTAAATCAATTTTCATTTGAATAAAATTAATAAAAATAAATCTATTGAATACGAGATCGAAATTACAATCAATGGCTTAATTGTACGGCTATTATAGTTTATAGATTTTTATTTATTTAATGGCAATAATTGTAAGACATGTGGAAAGTTATGTGTATTTATTAATAAAAAACACAATTATTTGTGTTGTCTTTGAAAAAAAATCAATATTTGTTTGGCACCTAAACAGCAATTATTAAATATATTTATTTGTCTTTTCTGTAGGTTTTCGGTTCGCTTTTAAGAAAACATAAATCCAAAGTCAAAGTTCGTTAACATTAAAATATTTCAAGTTATATTTGCATAAACTTTATGGCAGTGTTGTTACCATTCCATATAGACAACACTATTACAATTATGACAATTTAATTACAACCGTTTAATTGGTTTTCAATATAAATATCGATAGAAAGAACAGTAAACATATTAAGTTTAATATTAAAAATATTGAATCGATATTTTAAAGTTTAATTTAAAAATCTTTTATATACTAATAGTTTTGAGTACATTATTTGTATTAAATTCTTAATAAAAGGAAAATCCTTTAAAACAAATTCAAACTCAAATCCAATTTCAAGACTTTTGAGTTATTTTATTGCTTTTCAAAAAAAAACATTTTTTTTGTTAAACTTTTGAACATCGATTAAATGCTTTTTATTGCCTTAAATGTAAGAAAAATTACTAAACTTTTCTAAGTCTGATTTATAGCGCAAACCGTATATTAATGAAAGTTTAAATTCCAATTTGTTTCAAAGGATTATTAATTCGCAAACAATTGATAACTTGTAAAAATTTTCGCAAAATATTAGACCGAATGATATATTTTTGACAAAATAAGTGAATTCGAAACCAACTATTTCTGACCTTAACTAAAGATGGCATTTATGCTGTGGGGGCCAATGCCTCCTTTTCGCTGTGTTTCAATAGATTTTTGCCTGAGAAGTCCTCAACAATCTCTTTAGAGTACACCTGCATTATTTCTATGATATGCTGTCCATCCTTAATCTTGCAGGATACAGAACGAACCGGTCACCGATTTATAGTTGAACGTTTAAGGGAAAGAAAAATCTTCAATAAAAATACTTGTTTAGTTATATGTCATAATAATTTGAATTCAATTAAATCAATACGGTTAAATAATTTCAAAATTAAAATGATGAAATAATAATAAAAGAATAATAATTAAATATTAAAATGTAATTAAAGAAAATTTATAAGTTTTATAATGAACTTGGTAATAATATTTAAGAATATATAAATTAAAGGAATATTCAATTCCTTTGTTCTTCCTAAGAATATTCTACTCTTTTAGGTATAAAAAAAATTATTAGTTTGACAATAAGAATACAGTCAATCCTCGATTTGAGTTTTTATAGAATTATTCTTAAATATGATTAATTGACTAAAAATACAGTCAAATCCCGTAAAGAAAAATTTGATTAAATTGTAGTTTAAATATAATTATTGGTATGTGATTATAATATTAAATTAAAATATAAATGTCAATTAATAATCATTAAAAAAAATTAATAGCAATATAATATTTTGTTGAAATATCTGTTTCAGGCAATCAATTGATGTCAGTAGAGTATGGCATGTTAGTGTCAGTAGGATTAGTCATAATGTAGCACAAAGTGTGGTCTAATTTTGGCGGTTGAATCGATCAAAGCGTTGATGACGTCTCTCGTCATGTGAAGTCGTTCTCTGTCGACCCGAACTGGAGTAAGATGAGGAAGTGGTCGCTCTCTGCGTGCCACTGGTTGAAGGACCATCAAATGTTGAAGTTTGGTTTTGTGCAATTATTTCTGCAGTTCTATAACGGTTTTTGATTCCGGTGACATCCATCTGATAACTGGTGTCGGTTTTAAGCATTCCAATCGGTATTATGTTGAATGTGTGGACATTTCGTAAGTTATATCCGAGTGTTTGATTGATGTCGGAATCAGCTAATGTTCGGATACGGGTGCGAACATCGAGTAAAGCGAATTTGTGGTAATCACTTGGTTGAATGTTCCAAGTTTTGAAGCAATTTTTCAAAAGTGTGCCGACGGTTGAATCACGTGTAACTTTGAGTGATTCAGGAATTGAGCGACGGATCCCAAAATCATTGTGATTAACGTAAATGATTGGATCGCATTTGCCATTCTGAGGGTCTGTTGGATTTGTGAACACATTTAAGTTGATTGAATCCATGGAGTCTGCCTGTGGTGCTGGTGTTCTTCTGGAAGTGATCAGTTGCTCAAGATCTGCGAGTCGTCTCGAGTTTGCGTCGACATTACGGGTCAGTGAGCGCTCTTTGGTCAGTTTAACCATCAAGTCTTTATTGGTCTTAAGATAGACCTCTTTCTCCGTTTCGAGATAATTAATTTTTGCTTTTGCCTTCTCAAGTTCTTGGCGTAGAGAACTCATTTCTTTGTCTTTCAACGAGATTTCTCGACGATTCTTAGCGATCAAATAGGTGGCAAAGTCGTCTAATTCTTTTAGACAATCCACTTTATTAGGGAGATGTGGATTCGACTGATCGAAGCGATAACATCCACAGAAATTACATTTCTGATTTTCACATTCACCGTTCTTAAGATGGGTAGAGATGAGGAAACAATCGTGTGTCTTTTTTCTACCACCAACTTGAGTACAATAGTCACACTCGACTTTATAGAAAGCATTCAACAGACTGCGGAGGTGAATATCGATTTCACCGAACACGTGTTCACGAAAATCTTCGGAACGTTCTCCAAATTGAGGAATACAACCGGATTGGTCTTTAAGCACACAGTTGTGGCAGAACCAATTCGAGCAAGTGGTGCACTTCTTCGGATCGTAAGGGAAGTTCAAGCAAATACGACAAACCATTTCTTTGATTTCGTCGGGGAAAACCGCGGACTGTTCTAGCCCTTGGCTCGGAGGTTGAGACTGTTCTAGCCTCTGTACCTCCGTGTAGTTTTTGCGGACTTTACTTTCTGTAAAGCCTTCGTCTCTTTTGAGGCTCGCAAACTCTGCCTTTAGTTTCTGAAGCAAATTTTTGTCCTTGATTTGAGTTTTGACGTCTCTTATTTCTGTGTAGATGTTAGGTATTTCGGGTTCTTCGTCTCCCCAGTCCATAGCTGCAGTTTGAGCGGCAGCTAACATCTCATCGTCGATAGTCGGAGTGTATTCGGCGTTGACTGCCTCCCAGAATTCGAAGTCATGACCAATACCCGTTGACTGTCTCTGATGTGTTAATCGTCTGGTTCTCAGACGGTACTCGTGGCGACCAAGTCTTCGCCCGCCGGGATTCCCAATGTTGTGTTGAGCGTCCCAAGACATGCTGTTTCGCCTGTTAGAAACGAAATAATCTAATAGTTAGTTAAAGCATTAAAAGCGATGATAAAAGCAAGTAAAGAAAAAGTGTTAATCAATGAAATTAATGGAAGATAGTGTGTGTAAGTGTGTGTATGTGTGTGTATTGTGTGTGTTTTTGTGTCCGACGTTATTAATTTAATCTAACTCATTAATATCTATAGCAGGGGGGTCATTATTAATAAAAGCTGCTAATTGGATAGCTGTTTGATACGCTATATCGTGTCTTATATTAGCAAAGTTTCTTTCTCTACGACGGACAAAATATAGCTTGATTAGAGTGTAGATGACAGCGATAGATATGAGAAATGTGGCGGTTCCGGTGTCCACTAAAGCTTGTGTGGTTTGACCATTTATTGACACATTGATTAGAAAATTATTATTGGAACCAACGGCTCCTATTATTCCAAGTAAATTGACTTGTTGCTCTGGCTCTGCTTCCGGATTACCGATTAAATTAGCCATTCGCTGTTGGAATTGACTGTTCCTATTCCAATTGCCTCGTCGATTGTTAAAGTTCGCACGACCACGAAATTGATTTCGGCCACCGTTACGATAACGGTTTTGATTCTGATTAAAGTTCTGATTCTGATTATAGTTTTGATACGGATTGAGATTTCGATTTGAAACAGGATTGCGATATGAATTATAGTTTTGGTATTGGTTTGGCATTTGGTATTGGTTTTGAATTTGGTTCCGGTTTTGATTTCGATTCTGTCCATTACCTTGGTTCTGTGTTGAATGCATTCTTTGACGACAATTTGCGATAACATGTCCCATGTTATAACAATAATAACAACGAGGACTTCCGCCTCTTGTCCTTGAATTAAAGTCTCGGGCTGTGGGTGTATAACCTCTATTATTAGGTCGACCTCTTCTAGGTCCTCTGTTTGAATTAATTGATTGGTTCGCCAGAGCTTTGGTCAAAGCCATAATAGACGCATCGTTAGTCTCTTGAGCTGCTTTCATTGCGTCTTCGATTAAATTTGAATAATGTTTGAGTGTTGCATAAGTTGTTGGACTCATTGGAATAAGTCTTTCGGCTAATTGTGGGTGCATAAGTCGCATAATCTGGTCAACTGCCTCTTCTTCCGATAAAATTTGTTGACTTTTGGCTAGAACATTTTGCATAGAAGTGATAAAATTGGCAGCCGGTTCGTACATCTTCTGTTTTCGTGTTCTGAACTCTCGGCGTAAATGCGTTTCATAGCCAATTGGGAGAAATTGTCTAAAAAATGACTCTTTGATTTGATTCCATGTTTTATTTGTTCCGTGAACTTCAATGGAATACCAGTCACGGCCAACGCCTGTGAGATAGGCTCCCAGTTTTGTTCTCTTTTTATCCTCATTCCAGCCGTTAGCTGTGGCTTGGAATTCAAAGTCTTCCCACCATGACACAGCGTCTTTCTGAACGCCTGAGAAATTCCGGAAGCGCCCATCGCTTTGATTTGAATTCTGTGCAATTATGTCTGTGATTTGGGTAATGTCTTGAGCGGTTAAATGACCTGCCATTGTAGTGTCAGTAAAGGGTATATAGATATTTTCCAGAGATTTTGGACGGATAACAGTTTTGATAGCTTTTGGGATATTATCCGAAGATTTACTTCGATAAAGGCGTCTCGAAGAACTACCCAGGAAAATGCGAAACAAAGCGTTTTCTGTAGTTGTAAACTCACGTGTTTGTTCTGATCCCAAATTTGGTACACTTAAATCTGGTATAGAATTGGGTGCACTCAAAGATGTGTTATCGAATTGAGATGTAGTCGCGGTTTGCAAAGGGGTGTCGCCGTGAGAAGGGTTTTCAATTTGGTTAATTTTCTTTCGGAAAAGTTTTAAAAGACTTTTTGCATTCAAATTGAGGCGAACACACTCATCAAGATGTGAATAAATTATAGGTTTAAAATTACGACTTATATTTGAGGATTTAATTTGATCCCGAATTTGTTCAATAATTTGATCTCTATTTAAGTCTATATCTATATCGTGATAAACAGTTTCGACAGATTCACAATCAGATATTGACTCATCGTCGGACATAATTATTATAATTTACTAAACATTTTCGAAAATTGTTCACTTTGTTTGGAAAATTTGATTAATATTTGTAATTTGAATCAATTTTCAATTAAATTTGTTTAAGAAATACAAAGAATGTTAAATATGATAACTTCAAAGTTTCGGCAAATTCTATAAATTTGATACTGTTCTATTCAAACGTGAGATATATGTTTATTTAAACAATGTCTGGAAATTTATTGTATGAAATTCTTGTCACGATTAACTTATAAACAAAGTATTTTTTTTATTTTTTGACTCTATTTTGAGTTAAATTAACAGATATAGGTTCATTTTCTCTATTAGACGAGTCGCAATTATGAATATAATTGTGATCACTAATTTGGTCAGAATTCGAGTTTGAGAAAATATTGTTTGGGATAGAGTGACTCGTAGTACTGTATCGATCAGGATTAAAAGTTAGGTCAATTTGTTCGATTGTAGTTGTCGCTGATGGGTTTTTAGGTTTTTCTCTGTGTCTGTGTACTGTGGGTATTACGTATGGAAGTGAAAATACTTGTCTTTTCATGTAACGGACATTTGTTATAACGGAAAATAATCTTTGATTCCCTTCAAATGCGGCACAACTACGGCATGTATTCTCCCCGTGTTCATTAATTATTTGCCATTTGTAGCGTAAATTATCACATAAAAAGCATATGATTCTCAGTGAAAAATCTCTTTGTTCACTTGACATAATATTAATGATTGTAACTTATAATTAAAAATGGTTTCATACATAACCTGAAGTATAACTGACCGAAAGTTTAGATAAAATAAGACTCAAGGAAAGGCCTATATTCGATAAGCTATGTTGCCGACTTATTCTAAGTCGGATCGTTGAGGACTATTCTAGTCCTTTGAATGCCAAAGAATTTGCAATTTTAGGTCAGTTATGAACATTTAAAGATGATTAAATCCGTTGTTTTCACTCAAAATCAATTAAATTATTAAACATTGAATAATATTGATATTATTGTCATTAAAATGTATTTTAAGTCTTTAACCTCACAATTTGTTGTATTCTTATATTAATATTCGCACTAATATGTCACTATAATCAATAAATGAAAATATTCATTGTAGCAATAAAACTGGTGTAATGAACTGTTAATTAAATAATTGAGACTAAAGGAGTGTTGGTGTGTTAATGAAAAAAACTTAAAAATCAAGAGCACTGGACTGTTAATAATTATACTAAAATAACAGGAATGATGACCTGTTAAAAAGTTAACTTGTTCATTTTTCTTATAATTATTTAATCATTAATATTATTATTATTTTTATTATTATAGCTTTAATTATTATCAATAATATTTTTATTATTATTATTATTAAAAAAATTTTAATTATTATTATTATTATAATTATTATTTAATTATTATCTCAATTAATTAAATTTTGGCGCAAATTTATTAAAATTAGATGTTTTGCAATCTCAATAAGATATTTCAATAGAAATACTAATTTTAAATTTAGTATTCATTATATGTTT
>JAQFZL010000275.1:0-18291 GCA_034695685.1 Galumna lanceata
AAATTTATTTCTAATAATTATAATAATTTACAATAATTATTACAAAGGGCTCTATATCTTCAACACTAAAATGTCAGGATTTTTGCTCGACTTACATGTATATCTGAGATGGCTAAAAGGGAGTATTCGGGAATACCCCCTCTGAGACGGAAAAATAGGGAAAATATCACCCAACTCAGCTGTATATAGTAAAATATATTATATTATAATTAAATTACATTGTATTATTATTTTGGAAAAGTGTTGAAGTTTTAGAGTTTATTATTTTTTTTCTATTATTACTTTAATTCTGAAATCTGTTATTTTATCCAACTTTTAGTTAATTGTTCTTCGATTTAATATTCTTTTTCACTACATTTACGAAGTAATATGTAGTACAGATAAACTTCTAGTACGTCAACCGCTTGGGACTAAAGATTAAGTTGACGTTATAGAAGGGTTTCCACTATAGAAGGACCAAAACCATATGATCAATGAATCGGGTCCTAGAAATCAGTTGAAGTTATGGAGGGGTTTCTATAATAGAGGGTACTAGAGGTTTATCTGTATATGTAATTGCTTTACTCACACTTAAAAAGCTTTTATTGAATTGACTGTTAATAACATATATTATTTCATATAATAATTATTCAAATCTTTAAAAGTAGAAAATTATTGAAAAAATCTTTGAATTTGTGACCAAAAATTTCTTAATTTATATTCGATTCCAACTGAACCCAATATAAGACTGCGTGCGACCAAACCCAACCCAACTCAACCCGATTTACATCTAACCACTATTTTTGTAAGCATTTCATTATTTTGATGACACGATTGACAGCGATTTGAACTAACATAAACTACATGTGTTGACATGTGTTATAGTTATTAAATAATGACGTATTTTGTTGTAAAGTAGTCCAACCGATGCCAATCTTGTCGTCTAAATAATGAAATGTCTATAATATGCAATCAATGACTCAAAGACTCAAAGATTGCAAACATTTGACGCAATAGTTTTGTAATGGCTTTCAATTGAATGAGTCGTTGTTTTTATAAATAATGTTTTAAATACGACTCAAAACAAATCAAAGTCCAAAAGAAGTCCAAAAGACAACACAAGTCTAAAAGAAATGGCAGTGAATCCAGAAATTGATGAAATACTTTCTCTTAAGTCAGTGAATGTCTACCATTTGTCGTATAATCGGAATGAAAGCGAATATGAATTGAATTCTTTGATTTCAAACCAAAATCTAAGAATTTTTCGGGAAGTGATCGCAGAGAAAGATGACTCAACTCAACGACAATTGTCCCAAAGATTGGCTTTACTCAAATGCAAGGATTGGTTTTATCCCTTAGAAAAAGACAAAACTCGAGTCTTCAGATTTCGGGATCAAAGAGATTGTTATCTCTTTCCAAATGCCTCTAATCCGGAGTCGGTTTCAATTGTGGTAATAAACAAAGAAGTCGTGGATGACATCAAAATTATTTTATTGGAAAATGTTTTGCTTTTGTATTGTGATATTCAAGACTCCCCTCAAGAATGGAAACCAATCATAGATCAGTTGACAACAACTCCTTCAGCGCCGACTATAGAACCACAACGGAGTGCACCACAAGAGCCGATGGAGACGTCGGAACCAACTGTAGCGCAAGAGAGTCAACAAACTCAAAGTTTGGCAGAAAAAATCGCTGAGAATATGGTTTACGGCGCAGAACTTTTGAATAATGGCATCAGTTATGGCACACAAAAGGCAAATGAATTCATCAAAAGAGGTGGCGCTCAGATCAGAGCCAATCAATCGAATCAACCGATAGATAACAAAGAAGTTGATCCACGGATTATCTCTGGTTTAAGGACTTTAAGAGGTGCCTCTCATACGGCCTGTACTGTCACTGGATATGCCGTCGATGCTGTTGCCAAAGGGACAAATCAATTGGGCAAATGTTTGGCGCCTCACGTCAAGAGACACTCCAAGACATTGATATCAAATGTTTCGGGAAAATCAGGAAATGATTCCGAAAAGATTTGCGACAATATCTTTACGGTTGCGACGGGAGGTTTGCAGGGAATCTCTGCGCTCTACACAGGAATCACTCAGAATGTAATGTCTTTGGCTAAAACAGTTTCCAATGAAACTGTGATGAGCGTTAATCAGAGGTATGGCACTCAGGCGGCCACCGCTACTGAAGAGGCTTTATATACTGCTGGCAATTCTGCAGTCACTCTACAAAATGTGAGTAATTTAGGTCCGAAAGCCATTGCAAAAAGAGCCGCATTTGATACCGGAGTGTCCACTATTTTGGATAAAAAAGATGACAAAAGTGATGACTCACATAATAGAACGTAATTCAGTTATTTCTGACACTAATCTTAAAACATTTCTTTAGTTTAAGATTAAAAAATTTTTGGGTAATATTTCTTAATTATAATGTTTTGGTTAAATAATTAAAAATATTTATATTTTATATGTATTTTTCAAATTAAGTTATTTTTATTGCTCTTAAAGTTATTTTTTCAACCGATAAATGAGTTATTTTTGTTCACTGTTTCTGTTATATTGATTTTGTGAGGACGAGCCAAACAGCGAGAAGGGTGTGAAAGACCAGGTGGTGGACGGCGTGGCTGTCGAATCACTCGTAGTTGTTGTAGTGGTAACGCTTGTGTTGGCTGTAGTCGAAGAAAGTGGACTCCATAGGGACCGACCGAACAAATTAAATGAAGAATCCATTGAATCAGAAATAGAGTTCAAAGAATTATTAGTTGTGTTAACCATATCTGATGTGTTCTCAGATCTGACCGAAGAAAAGTCGCCCCAAGTATTTGATATATCATTTGTTTTGGTATTCCATAAATTGTTTCCAGAATATGAGTCGTTCCATAAATTTGATTGACTAGAATTAGTGTTGAGGGCATTACTGTTCGGTGCCGGTGATTGGGTCGTCCACTTAGAACTGTTCCATAAATCTTTTGTTGAATCTATTCCTGCAAAACAGTTCCAATTATTGTCTTGTGTGGGACTACTCTGTGAATTCCAAGGCGAAGACGTTTCTCTCAATTGATTCAATTCTGTGTCTAAAGAATTTGTTCCGTTGATATCTTTGAGCCACGGATTGGAGGGAATGGGCCGCTCCACTGCTTGAGTAAACCTAACCGGAGGAGTTCTTCTCTCTAATAACGACTCGTCAATTAAATGATGGGAATTAGAGGCCGGAGGAGTAGACGAACGAAAGGCCGTCCAATTGTTTGAGAGAACAGATTCGCGATTTTGTGCGAATGAATTCATCGACTGATCGTTAGATTTGGTTCTGGGCTTCGGTTTTGAATTCGCACTAAAATTATCAAAAGATTTTTCTGCAAAAAGTTCTGTTTGACGAACCAATTCATTCATAGCATTATCTGAATCAAAGGTATTGATGGGTGAGTCCCATATTACAGAATTCTCATTAGACGAATGGTATGACTCGTTATCATCCATAAGTAACTCCTCTTTATTTTTGAGTTTTTTAAGATTTTTTATATTCGAAGAACTGTTATTTAAAGCAACAGTTTTTGGTTTATACGGTAACTCCAAAGAAGCGGAACTCGACTCAGTATGAAAAGAGTTAGTTCTCGATTTCTTATTATTTTTAGAATTTCTATAAAAGCTCTCCTCATCGAAAGATGAATCAAAGACCGGGAGAGGTGGCGGTGGAGAGGATATGACATTCGTTAGATTTTCCTGTTTTATCGGATAATTAATTTTTTTCTTATTTTTGTTTTCGTTTTCGTTCTTCTGACTCTTTTTCGTTTTAGTTTTAACTATTGTTTTATCGGTACTCAACGTTTCTTTTTTAGTGTTGTCTGGACTCAACTGTTGTGATGTTTGACTTTTTGATAAATTTGTTTGAGAAGAAGAACGGGTATTACTATTATTACTTTTATCGCTTTCAGAAGAATCGCGACGAACAAACTTTTTCTTCAAAAATTGAGTCCATGACTGACGTTGATATATACCTGAGTTACTGTCAGTATTGAGTTCATCCCTTGTATTTACACTTCGAGTCCCTTTAGTTTTAACTTTTCTGTTTCTGAGTTCAGTATTTCGTTTGTCTTTTGACTCGTCATTATTGGTATAAGTGGTGAGTTTAGCGAGAATTTTGTCTGATATGTCTTCTGTAGTCGTATTAGAATTGTTTGCCTCCCAAGAACTCAGCGCATAAGTTGTGAGCACCGGATAAAATGAGTAATTAAGTATTCTGTCGCCATCAAAGAATGCAACGCAAATGGCTAGAAGTATCATAAATGTCATCATTGTTACTAAACAATAGTAAAGGACGGCCTCCCAGTTGGGGCGAGGGATTGATTCATTACAATTTCTAAGCATATGTTTAGGAAGGGTTGCCATCAGTGCGTATTCTATCTTCTCGTTTGGATTATCGGTTATTATTGAAAGAATTTGTTTGACTTTATATTGAGTGAAGTCAGGGGTAAACGCGATATGAATTTTTCGATTTTCATTTGGCCTCAAATCAAAGGGACCGCAATTAATAACTTTAAAGCCAAAGCCCTGACAAGTCATTGGAGTGGAACCCGTTTGTGGTCCAATTGTGAAGCCTTTGATTCTCATCGAAAGCTTTCCCACATTAACAGCAGAGAAGGTTCGGTGAACCGTAAATGTTGGCTCTATTGAGAACGAAGTGCTCGAAGAACTTTGAGAGTTCTTTGCTTTCGAACAACTTTTTAAATGTTTGTCGAGTAATTCAAAGGAAAGAACAGATTTGGGACCTGACAATTGATTTCCAATCTTTAGAATACCATTCCCTCCCTGTCCCTGAAGAAGAAGTGCATCGATTATTGTCAAATTGTTTCTTATCAACAAAATTGTAGAGACGAGAGCGGAGTCGTCTTTTGGTGCAAAACTTATTGAAACTTTTTTTCTTGAGCCGAAAGGCATCAGAAATGTTAGAGAATTAGAATCAGGATTTACTCCAATCGTCTCTTTAATTATCTTCCGATTATTAATCACTTCTTCTGTCGTTAAATTTGTTAAATGAAAGCTTTTTGGTTTAGTTTCAGATGAATTCAATTCACTTTCAGTAAATTGTGTGCGAAATCCTGACTTCAATAATTGAATTATCGCTTCAGGATTTGGATAATCCGACAAAAGGACCGTTTGGACCAAAAGCATTTGAGAGGAAGGGTTTTCTATTACAATCTCTTTGTTCTGTTCATTAAAAAAATATATAAATTAAACTATTATTCCTAACAAACAAACATACGGTTATATTTCCGACTCGAGTTATGGGAAACTTTATTAATTTTTTATTAATAAGTCGAGGCCATTGTAGTTGTGCCTGTGCTGATATTAGAAGAGGACTGACCCCATCGATCCCTAATTGAAGCGTTACGTTAACACTGGAATAAAAATATTATTTAGAAATAATTTTAAAAATAATACTTTTCATACGATTTATCGCTTTCCTGCAAATTAGTCCATCGACTGTATAAAAGTTTATGTAATTCCTTATCGATATAACCCGTGTCCGGATGTAAACCAATACCCAAAAGCCAGAGATGTCCGACTTCTTTGGATGTGTCTAAACCAGAGTAACATAATTTCCCACAACTTTTGATGGGATCAAAGTATAACTTTCCGATAGAATTCTGGCCATATCTGACCACAGAGTCATTCACTTGGAATGAGAAGCGTTCGTCTTCAGGTCTTATTAAAGAAGTTTTATATTTAAGGTCGTGAGTAAAATAACTGGTAATTCGAACGGTTTGAGAACAGATACGACCCGGAAAACAGTTGGGAATCAAAATCTTTTCTAAAATAAAGCTGCCCTCAACTGCACGCAACACAAAAGGAATACTGAGTCGATCGTATGCCGTCTCAACAAACGTCTCGCCATAATAGATGCCCTCCTCGTGAAAACCCGTCAAATGGAGTTTGAAAATTGCGTAATATTTGGGTTTTAAAATTGTTATTTGTTTCTTAGAGAGCGTAGAAAAGTCCAACTTATGTGAGATGACAGTTGCGTTTCCCTCTGCAATACCCATGAGTTCGACATAAGCCTTACTCATATTACATCCCCAATGTTTTAGTTTAACGACAACCGGATTGTTATTAATCACTGCAAAAGTCATAGACTTCTTTTCTCCTAAACCGATGGCATTAAAGTCTAAAACCGTTTGATTAATCGATTGGGGAATAAACTGTTGGAACATATTTGTAATGAGAATATATCCAAAGTGTTAAGGGCTACAAACCAGGTCTAATTTGCCGCTGTATGCCTGAAGATCGATATCGAAATGACTTAAATTTGTATTTAAACGGAAAGTTGTTTCTAAATGACTTAATTGTGAGGACGGCGTGAATGTTATTTTAAGAGCAGTTTCTTTTGCATTTTGAGGTATTACCACAGTTTGTGATACTAACATAACCTGTGAAACACAAAATTAATAATTGATAAAAGGATTACCAAAAAAACACTAACTTTAAAATAAGGTTTTGCCTCATCCGGGAGTGAAACTGAATGAATAACAAGCGTTGAATTGAATTTGTTGTGTAAAATAAGTGTTCGCTTTTCTTGCAATGAATTCGATTGAATATAGAATTGAGTTTGACTTTCATTATAAGTTAAATGCCTACAAAACAATATAAATTGAGATATAAAACAAATCTAAAGACAAATATAATAAAACAAACCCCTGAAGCAGTTGAACGGTATAAGGGATGGCGAGTTTGTACTGATTATTCTTGGATTTAACAACTATTTTTCCGTTACATTGTTTCAAACATTGAGTTATTTTGTTTGGCCAAAGAGTGACTTTTGCGATGTCGAGTGCGTGGAATATATTTGGTGACACTTTAATGGGTGCACTAAAATCTATAGTAAGGGCGTCATTGACGGGGGTTGCGATCACGTTCTGGATTTGTATTTGTTTGGTCCCAGAGTTTAATATCTGTATGGCAACAGTTCGGGGCTCGTCGTGTGTTCGCATAACACCGAAGTCTATTAAATCAATTGGAGAATATATTCCGGGCGCTGACGACACTTCCACTTCAACGGGTAATATCACAAATTGGTCGTCACTACTATTAGTTTTAATCCTTATATATGAGGTGTGATTTTTTTCACTTCGGGCTAAAAAATTAGCCCTCATTATTGTCTTTGTTTCAAAGGGAGGAATTTGCCACAAACTCTTTGGTCCTTCAGGTTCTCCATTAGGCAGTTCTAAATGTAGTCCTCCACCGGTTGTATACATTTCTGTCAACTGAACTCAAAATAGAATCTTAGTATCGATAATAATATTATGATAACAGACTTGTAGTGTCGAACTGTGGGGGTTATAGATGTGAATCAGAGGCGCATATGAAGAGTTTATCGGCACTTTTGCTCCTATGAATGGTCGCAATCGAAACGGATTTGAGACCCCAATAGCTGTGACCCGATATTTGAATGAACCCAAAGATGTGTGAATATAAAGGGTATTATTGACCGGCCCTTCAGTTCGGGCCAGAAATACGACTTCAAAACTGGTGTTTCCTCCCGACTCTATCACCTGTTAAGACAAACATTGAATTTAATCAAAATATTAACAAAACTTCTAAGAGTTAATACTTTGTCCTCAAAGAAAGAGCAATGAAAGTGAACGGTATTTCCTGAAATGGACAGCATTTGAATAGATTTATCATTTTGAAGGTTTTCCACTAAAACCCTCTCTATATATGGAATTCCAATCGAACTGTAATTTAAACAAAAAGTTATTTTGAATGAAATGATAATAAAAATAATTTACTGTTTATTAAAATGAAGTGAATCGGGAGTGAATCGGATTATCTTTGAGAGGTCTGAAGATATTGAATCAATTGAATCGTCTCTCAAGTAATTCACATCATTTACTGTATAAACAAAGAAAATAGAAATAAAACAAACAATTAATTGAAAATTATATTTAAATCAATTAAATATAAGACCTGTTTGTAAATGACCGCAACATTTGGTAATTAAATTATTTAAGTCTAAAATGAGAATCAAAAATATTGGACTAAATATTTGTAAAAACGTTTTTGTATCCATTTTTTCGCACTAAAAATATTCGTTAATTAATTCAATTAAATTAAATTTAAATAATGAGTTGAAGTGATGTCGTATTGTTTTAACTTTAATTTTATTTACGAAATATTTATTATATTTATGTTTATTATTATTATTTTATCTTCGATTTAAACTCCAATCAATTATTGCTCTGAAATATCGTTACGAAAAACTAAAGCATTCAATGAGTCACTCATAACAACAGTCATAACATAAGTCAATGTCTGTTCTAAAACCCTTTTTAGCACATATTTGACACAGAGTTCTCATAAACACTTAAATGCTATCCATTGCTATCTATCGCTAGTTTTAATTCCTTCCAATTTAAAAATAAACACTAATTAAACTTTCAATTAATAGTTATTTCGAGACTTTATTTCAATTCAAATAAAATAATATTTATATTTTAGTTAAAGACATTTCACTTAAAAACTAAGATAAGGTTTTAAACCAAATTCTTTAGAACTTTTTAACAAATTCTTGAATATAAGAAATACATGAAATTAAGTGAAATAAAGTGAAATAATGATCATAATATTAACATAAATGATTGTCTCACGAGTTTTGCAAAACTAATAATCGATATCAGTAGTGATAAAATCCATTTATTTAATAAAATCGATAGAGAGGTGTCTTTTAAAATATTAAGAGTCATCGCCGAGAAATAGCAAGAATCCAATGTTTGCGTCATTTGATCAAACATAGTATGAGAGCATCCGATTTCATAAACCAATCAATGCATTCATTTCAAGGTTTGTTTCTGTTTTCAGTTCATTTCATATAATTTTAAGGCATTTCACTATTCATTAGAATAATTAAATCTATTGATAAAATTTAATCAATTTTTTGCAAACAATTAACTGATGGAACATAACTTGGAATCAGTTTCGCTATTCTTTTGCTGTTCTTTAGAAGAATCTGTCGCTAAACTTTCGCTAATATTCCACTTCTTATGATTTTTCTGTTCATTATCTGAGAGTTGATTCGCTAATTGATTCAGAGCTGAGAAGTGGTCGTCTTTATTGGGATCAGCGATGAGAAGAACAGTCAGACTTCCATCGATTCCTCCGACAACCAAATACTTAGAATCGGGACTCGATTTAATTGTTTTTACGTCTGCATTCACTCTATAATTGGCTAAAATATTGCCATTTTTTAAACTAATTAATCTATTTTTCAATAAAAATAAATTTTAATTAAAAAACAATAAATTATATGAAAACTAACCGAATATTCTTTTGAATTGTATGGTAATAATAGACATAATTATCATCTAAAGTAAAACCTGTGATAAAATTAATGATTCCCTCAAAAGTTTGAGGTAATAATACTCTAACAATCGCTGCCGAATGCAAATCAATGAGTTCGAGTCCCCCACCAGTCGGTCCAAACAAACCATATCTACCGTCAGAAGTGACCGCTCCGTTCCAGCGCTTAATCTTTGCTAAAATTCTTTGTGTGTAGACATCGATAATGTATGAGACCTCAGAACCAATCAGTCCGACAACAGTTTCTTTTGCGTTATATTTCAAACTAATTAATTCATTAAATTTAATTTTTTCCACTTTTATATTATGAATGAGAACTCCATCTCTAAGTCTAAGAACTGATAACATTTCATTATTTTCGTTGTCAAGAGTTAGAATCACAACAATTTGATTATCTTTAGTAATGACTACCATTTTTTCAGATCTGATATTCAAAGAGAGCGCAGTTTTATATAAAATGTCTGCACTCGGAATTTCTCTGACAATTAACAGCATTTTCTTGTTGTCGATGTCATCCTCTGAATGTTTAATTATAATAATTTTTGAGTCGTTGTCCCCTAAAATCATAAAATAAACGCAATTTTGTTGATCTTTAAAGAGAATGTCCTTATTCTGAAAGTCACGAATCAGAAGATAATCCGATTCTATACTTATAATGTATTTTGAATCGTTTGTAATGAAAGCGTGGCTCACAATCGCACCAAATTTAGTATCAGATAAAGTGGTCGACAGTTGACCGCTATCTAAGGCCCAAATGCCGATCGAGTTTCGAGTAAGAGTTAGGGCTAAGTCTTTTGAAGTGCAAAAACTTATTGAATCGATCGCTAAATCCATTCTATCGATTGTATGAATCGGTTCGAAAACATTCTTCATATTCCAAATGCGAATCGTTTTATCAAAAGAAGTGGAGACAAATGCATCGAAATCGTTGACTGTCCACGACTTAAGTTTTATTATTCGGGCGAAGTGTGCCTCCAATGACTTGAGAAGATCTGTGGTCTGCATCGACCAAATGTAGAAACACTTTCTGATGGCAGCGATTGCATAGAGATTGCACTTTGAAAAGACAATAGGGTTACCACAAACTAATGGTCGAATCGCAACATTACAACAATCGGTTGGAAGACTTAAATAAATACTTTTTTGACTTAAAGGTAAGGAATCGATATTCCAAATACGAAATCCTCTTAAATGAAAAGCGACCAAAAATTTTGATTTACAAACTTTTAAAGAAAGTAATAAATCTTCGATTTGAGGCTCCCTTTCATTCAAGAGTTTATTTGGTGACCATTTGTTTCTTCTTTTTCTGTGGTAAAGAACTTGATGTTTGTGGTCGCCTACAAAAAGTATTGTCCGACTCTTGTTTAGTGCAAATGCGGCCACAAATTCAATGGTTTTGAAGGCCTTATTATTTAAATATGATTTGAATAAGAATTGATTTTCTTGTATTTCATAAATCATATGAATTTCTTTTTCATTGATGTATTCAATCATAACTAATGATAACTTTGTGTCCATTGAATTATCAAAGTTTTTATGAACGGAATATTCAATGGAATCTTTTTCTGTTATTCTATCGATTAGTTTTGTGTTTAATACAATCCATTGATTGCCAGTCCATACAATCAAATGCAAACCATCTGATGCCAAACCCATTCCAATTATATTAGTTTTGAATTTTGTTAGACTCGAACCAATTATTTTGATTTCACTCGAAATTATATTCAAAACAATGATTTCGTTATAATTAGTATAACTGATGGCATACTTATCATCGCTCGTCAATAACACGATTAACATAATTCCTCGAACCAAAGGTTCGGTATTTAGTGATATCTCACCCGTAGACAAATCCCATAAAATAAATCTATTGGAAACTGAAATAATATATCTATTATCTGAAGTAATGGCGAAATCAAATATAGCAAAGAGATGGCCCTCCAATGAGTACATTAATGGTCCGCCCGGTGTATGCAAGCAATGATTAACCGGTAATAGAGCGCAATGATAGGCACCAATTGATTGGCATTGTTTTAAAAGATTATTTATATTCGGAAAACTATTTCTAAGAGGCATAAGTCGGGCCAGAATTTGTGGGCCAAACATATTTGGATATTGAGTAATGACTGGAGCCGACAATTTTAAGGTATCGGATAAAAGTGTCATTTCTTTGACAACATTTGGGCTGAAATGAGTCGATAAATGATTAATAAAATCGTCGAAATCCGATAAAATTGTTTGTAATGCAAAAGACGAGAGTTTTGAGTGAAGGAAATTGTAATCAAATAATACTTTTGCCAGTAAATCATCAAAACGTTTGGCTCTAATCAAATGGTAGGGAAGAACAGCCAATTTTCGCAGATTATATCGAATTAGTTTTCCCTCTTCGCTAAAATAGGCCAACGGTTGTGCCGGAACTTTGCGATCAGCCATTCCTTCCTCTTCTGTTATTTTAAACCTTTCTTTTTGACTATCAGTATATTTAAAAGGTTTGTGTTGACCCCCTCCCCAAACACCCAAATAGTAGTCAGAAATTAAAGAATGAAAATTCATGAAATTTAAATCATCGGTAAAATATCGTTGAATGGAGGCATCCCTGAACTGTTTGTGGTACCAATTTATTGCATTCACTCCATTGGCATCTCTTTCAGTCAAATAATTTGGTAAATCATTTCTAATTCGAGTCCATAAAAGTGGAGGAATTCTTCGAGCGGGTGGTAAATGGTATTGAAACACATCGTTGAGGACTGTGTCATCCAAAGAGAGTAGATCCTCTAGCTCACTTTCACTTAGACCACTCTGAATTCAAATTATATCTCTATTAATACCTTAATCATTAAAGTAATGGTTTTATTGGAAATCTTATTGAATATTCCCATAACTATTAAAAGTAAACCTCTTGAGGGAAACTTTAATTTATTGTAATCGAAGTGAAAATATTTTATTCAATTAAATACTTTTCATTCGTTCAAACGAATAGATATTAGTTTAAGTGAAGAATATTAGGCACTGCTTTGAAAAGTGGTTTGAGATTAAAGGGTCAGAATAATTGGTTTAACTAATACTATGTTTTGTGGTTTATTTGTGATGTGTGTATGTGTGTATGTGTGTGTTGTGGGTGTTGTGTGTATGTATGTCTGCGTATTTATTATATCCTTCAATGACTAGAAATGTGATTAAAATTGAATACTTTGGAAGCTGTGATATAGGAGAGTGCGTGAGAGACGATTGTCTTTCCGTGTTTTACTTCGATTCGATCAAATAGTCTGAAAATGCTGTCCATAACAGTATTGGAAAGTATTGTTTGGTTTGCTTTCCAATAGGATTTCCATCGAATTATTTCAGCGAAAACAAGTTTTGCGAAAATTGGAAGAGAGCACAGTCTGATCGCCTCTTCCACTGTTTGCCATTGACTTAAAGTGATGTCACGTTCTGCTGAACTTAACCAAAGTTTCATCACTTTTATAGCGAGTTTAGGTCCGAGCGCTGACACTTCAATAAATTGATTCTTGTTTTCTATAATTTTATATAAAAACTCAAAATCTTTTGAGTGATTAGTAGCAGAGGAACAGGAAATGACAATTTTGACATTTTCTGGCAATTTGTGGGTTAAAAACGATAATTTTATACTCGACTCCATATTCTCAGACAACTGATCGATAGAATCGATGAAAATGAAGACTAATTGTTCTTTAGTTCTGAGAAGGAGTTGCTTGAAATAAAAGGTAAGGCCTATGAGATCATCGGGCAGTTCATCAAAAGGGAGCGCAAAGTTATATGAGATTTGTTGGCAAATACTCGTTAAAAGGGAAATAACAGACGAACTGTCGGGTGTGGTCCCTATGAATCGAAGACATAAAATGAATTTTGAATCTTTGATTGACATCCAAACATCTAAAAGAGTGGAGGCTTTTGCTAAAAGACATGTTTTGCCACATCCATCGCATCCGTGGATAACCAGCGGTAAGTTTGAGTTACTTTTAATGTATTTTTCAATGGCTTTCAATTGAACTTCTTTTCCCTCAAATACTTCAACATTAGAATTGCATGAATGCAAGTGTTGTAGTATTTCATTAACTAAACAACCGAAAGGGCTCTGATCTTCCCTTCGCATTGATTTCCGAACTAATTTTGTTATATTATTATAAAAATGTTCACAAAATTTTTGTAAATACATTGAATGGTCCAAACAATTAATTCCCTGGTCTTCACTCCATTCAACAACAAATCTTAAATTATTGTAAAATAAGGTTTAATTTTAAAATATAATTATCTAAGAAGTACCTTGCTAAATTTGGAGCTTTCATTACTGACATGAGTCTATTATCTCTTAAGTCATTGAGTAAAGTTTGCGCTTCGCTATCGATATTACCATTTGGTGTAATATCAATGAATTTGTCGACAACTCTTGTATTTGAGAAATCAATTGCATTGATTTGTCTGAAATATGCCAAACAGTTTCGCTTTGCATTCAAAACATTTAATATTCCGTTTGTTATTTCCCGTTCAGTCACTGATTTAAACGAAAAACAGTATTATTCCAAATGAATGACATTAAAAGCTATCATTTAATAACACCTGACATCATATAATTGTGTTTAACATTTGGAGTCATTATCTTTCTGTCAAATAAATGATTTGCTGACATCCGAAGTAAAGTTTGTAATTTAGACAAAGTTTGCCACCAATTGTTCTGATCTCTCGTTTGAAGTTCTGGTTCGGACTTTTTTGGATCAAATCTTTATTAACTCATCAACCAATCAATAGTCTAATCTTATGACTCACTCTATTCGTAAAATTTATTAAAATTGAAGAAATCGGTTGTAATACAAATACAGATGGAATAGAATTCTTATCTTCTTTATACCAAAGATCAACTAGCTCAATTTCAGGATTCTCTAATTCTTGTAAACCATTCCTTAATAATCTAAATTCCTTTGACTCAATAATTGTAGGAATGGGTCGATAGCCATACCTTTTATATAAATAAAGACGTTTTTTGAAAAGCTTTTAAATCTGTTTTTCTGTTAAAAATATGTTTACTTTTGTCCGAGAAATGCAACAAAATTGGGTCCTTTTGAAAGTCTCTGACAATTCTCTATTTCTTTCATACAGAGTTCAGTAGTCATGTGATCGTCTTTTGCCAGAATTTTTATTTTATTTTTCAAAATTTTAATAATCACTGAATGAATGAATGACTTACCCGTCGCCTCATCTCTTACACCCCATCGCATATCCACCACTTTAAGAGAATCGTTATCTCATTTTTTTTATTTATATAACAACAAATGAAAGGTAAAAAAGTACCTTGAAACTCAAGTCCATACTTTTCTTGACAATATTCTTTAATTCTTGGATAAACACTTTCCATTAGAGTATTCCTCTCGAGTAACATATCTTTCAACAAAAGTCAAATTTGTATGAATTTAACAAATGGTAACTCTTTGGTAACTGACCCGTAAAAGTAGAGCTCGTAAAGATTCTCACTATTTTTGACTGAAGTGGAGGCAAACTTTTTAATGAACCAATAAATATACTATCGATAACCCTATCGTCCATTATTTTATTCATAAAATTTGGTTCAGAACTGTTTGATTAACTCTAAGCAATCGATTCTATTGTGAGTGTATTTTAAGTCAAATATTTTTGGAGTTAGAAAAGTCAAAACATTGAGTAAGTTTTCCTGGATACCAACCATACCTTTATTACGCAAAATTTAGTGAAAATGTTTTGAACAAAACTAATTAATTTTACTTAATATGTGCACAAAACTAACCATTAATTATTATAAACAAATTTTACAAAAAAAATTTCAAATATTTTATTTAAATAATTCTAAACAAATTATCCAAAGTTTTTGTTTGAAAATATCTTTTTTTCATTTAATTTCTCAAATTATTGGCAAAAATTAAGATTACTTTGAATTTTGATTATTTCATAGAACAGATAAGAATTATATTATCTATTGGTATGTAATGAAAACTATAAAATTTAATTTATTACAAATCAATTAAATTATTTTTATTGAGAAAAAGTGCATAAAATTTTGTAATTTGATATTATTTGAAATAAAATAACTTAAAAAGTTTAATGGATTAAAAGGAAAAATTTGAACTAAATTAGAGAATTTATTGAATTGTGATATGACTTAATTTATAGTTATCTGTAAATTGTTTCTGTTGACCCTCTGCTAATTTATCTCAAGTGACAGCGACAGGTGCTGTTAGACTTCTCTGAAAGAGTACTTTAAACAGTACTTTAAACAGGACTTCATCTCATTTTTTAGTTCAAAACCGATAAATCAATTGATTTATTTCTATAAAAGCGTTCGAAACAGATATCAATTGTTAGTCAACTCAACGAATGATTGATTACATTGTATTCCTTTCATTCTTTGAATCCTTTTTTAAATAAAATCAATTGATGGCAACGGAAGAACTTAATAGACATTGACTTAAATAAATATCCCAAACATAGGATATTTAGAAAAGTCAAGTATCAAGAAGTCGGACAGAAGTGGCACCAATCAAACCAATGCCAATATTAATCAGAAGCCATGAGTTACTAACAGGTGCTCACAAGTGTTGAACGAAGAAGAAATGTTATTTAGTTTTGTCTAAAAAAAAGTTGGTTTTAATAAACTATTCGTTCGTAGATTTTGTGCATTCATTTAATGAATTCAATAATATTGTAATAATATTTGAATCTTTTGTTAAGTTTTGTTATAAAAAAAACTGTTGGAAATATCAGTTTATATACAGAAGTATTGAAGTAATAATTTGTTAAAATGGAATAAATAATTGCGAATAAGACTTCTTTACTACGATTACTACCATTACTACCATTATTACAGTGATATTAAACAATTAATGTTTACTTAAACACTTCAGTCTTATTGATAAGACTTTATTCTATCGGAATTGAGCTCTTCTTCTCTTATCTTTTGATATAAAAACTCTAAATTTGTCCTATAAGTCAATTATTGGTAATTTCTTACTTATTTAGCAGTTTTTGCTTAATTTTCAGTTTAATGTTACAACAGTTCAGACCATATCTATTACTTTGAAGTCGTTTATTAAATGGAAAACACATGGGTTTGGGTTATGAGCGCTTCGTTAAGTCGCTATTTGTGAGTAATTTATCGATTATTTAATAAAACGATTAAATGATTAAATATTTAGTAATAATTTGTTAATACATTTGCTTTAGAATCAGAGCTTAAGTCTAATTGATTAAGAAACTAGAATTAGCAAGTAGCTATAGTAATAACTAGGTTCAACTAATTATTAATTAAGTCTATTGTTTTGCTATTTTTTCAAAATGTTGTGAACAAATTGAAAGTTCATTTATCTTTTATCAAATTTTATTTGCTTTTTAATCATTTATTATAAAAGTAACTCTTTTTTAATTGTTTTGCTATTCATTAGAGTATATAATAAAATATACAATAAAACTAATTATAGAATATTCGTGAGTATTTAAATTGTGTCATTCCTGTGTCATTGTGTCTTGCTCATTCTTTAAATTAATATTTTCATTCGAATAAAGTTTTTGAGAGAAAACAAAAAAAAATGTTCGTAATAATAGAGATGTATTCATATGATTGTGTAAATGATAGTAATCCTTAATTTTGTGTCGAAAATGTACTTCTCCTGAGGATCGCCATAAAATCTGAATGAGAGACAAATGCAGATAAATTATATACAAAAAAGTTGAGTCATTAAAGTAATTACAAGAAGTTATCTGATGTGAAAATTTCAGATTTCAGGTGGAGTTCGCTTATGACAAAAGTGATGAATACTTTTTAAATACAAATGAAAATAACAAAAACTAATGAAACTTTTACTCTAATTTTCTACTTTTCCTAAAGAATGGTTTCATTAAGAGTATTCTTTTCTGGAAATTCTTATAAAATGAGCGACAGATCACTTTCCATGGGATGGAAATGAAAAGAGTGAGTATTAAATCCGATCAATTATATTATGATTAGATAAGAATATACTTCTTTCTAAGATATCATTTTCTTATTGACAAAGAATTGATGATTTCAATGATTAATATTACATTTGAAGCAAATATTATATATATTTCAATGAATTTATTGTAAAACTTATGCCAAATATTATACGAAAACGATTTAGAAAATAGGGTTTAATGTAATTATGAGATAAGAGTACAGATGAGTAGAGAAGAGTACAGAACTTTATTACCAAAATATTGCTTCACTGGTTTCGACGAAATTGAAAGTTTTGATACATTGAGCCCATCGTTTGGGCCACACATTGAACAAAGGGTGGAACCATTAAAAGTCATATGAAATCAATCACATAATGTAAGACAAAATATCGTCGAAATATTTCCACGCTTTGGCTCTTATAATGCGATCAACTGTTATATACAGTACTGTTATATTTCATAAATAGTCTTAATCCGTGAACGAACCACACCCTACACCCCATACACTCTAAACATTGCTTTTCATTCAAATTCAATGTATAATAATGTCCAGTACTCCAAACACTACCCAACAATCGATAATAACTTTTAAATATTAAATGCTTTTCAGGTTTTGCCGAATAAGACAAAATTGTTAACACTTTTTACCACAACTTCTCACACTTTTTCTCAATTAATAATCAAAACTGAAATCAATTTATTATCTAAAAAAAAAAAACAAAAGACAAAAAATGAGTCAAAGTTCTAATGGAATTAGCAATAAGTTTGAAGCAAGATCAATTTATTGTTTAATTCAATGTTTCACAAATAGATAGATATTAAAGTAAAAGCATTTTTTGAGTGTCTTTTAGGCAACAATGCAGTGTCTTTTTGCTGACACTTTAAAGCACGCAATTCTTATGACAGTAGTGGAAAATTGATCTATCACATATTAACTATCAACTCAGTAACTTTAGTCAACTTAAGTAAAGTTAAGTGAATTTTATAAAGTTTATCAAAATTT
>JAQFZL010000276.1:0-18285 GCA_034695685.1 Galumna lanceata
GAGTGAGAAGGAGAGTGTGAGATGGAGTGAGTTAGAGAGTGAGAGAGAGGGAGAGAGAGAAACGGGCTTTTTCTTGTAAACTATAACTACTATATTATAATTTATTAATAATAAATAATCAAAAATAGTTTTTATTTGTTACTATTATTTAGAAAATAATTTACATAATTATATTATTCTAGTTTTGAATTAATTAGTAAATCATAACTTTTTAGTTTAGTTATAAGTTATTGATATAAGTTATGACGAAAGACTTAATATATTAGATTTGATATCATTGAATGATCGAAAAATTAACTCTATTTTAAAAATGATTTATAAAATCAAAAATTTCCCACAAAAAATGCCAAATAAATGATTAAATAATTTTGAGTTTTATGAAACTTCGCGAAACAGTATTTTATTGAAATCAAATTTACGTCCAATTAATTTATGGGATAAAAGATTTTGTCGATAATTGTATTTCAATTTTTAATAATTTACCAAAAATTAAGTGAAATCAAATAACTTGTAATACATTTTTACATAATTTAGACAAATGTTTGTAAATTTGTTTTTATAATATTTTATGTTTATAACAAGTTCTATAAACATCGCATTTTTAATGATAAATAAATAATTATTATTATTAATATAACTTATAAGGATTTGTCTAAAAGATTTATGCATTTACTTATACATGTTTGTATGTTATATGGCTGAATTTATCATGTTCATTTCTTATTCATTCTTATTAGACTTTAAAAATTCGTTTATTTAACAATTTTACAAGGTTATACTTTAAGTCATGACTTATAAGTTATGATTTATCTTTAAATTATAATTAAAGCCAAATTTGATTGAAAGAGATACCAATTTGACCAAAATTATAACAATAATTATTATACAAGTATTATTGTGAATATACCAAGATCATTTGATTCAGAGAAACCATAAATATAGTTATTAAGAAATATTTTCATCAATATATGGCTACAAATCAGAGGACATCTTTTTATACCAATAAAATGAAATTCATAAAAGTTTTCAGTGATTTTCAATTAATTTTTCAAAGATTAGCGCCAATTCTTACGTCACTTATTTTGAACTCATTTATCATTTAGTGATAAGTCATGTCATGACTCACGAGTTTTTGTTAAAATTTGGATCCATATCTTCTAACTTTAACTGAATTACAATGACTTTAAAGCCAAGACTTTTGCTTTTGTCAAACTCGACGATGTCGGGCACCAAATACATGGAGTGGTCTAAACAATTGATAACACAATTCTTGAGCGACAAAATCAAAGAAATCCTTTTTATTCCTTTTGCCGGCGTTTCAATAGATTGGGATAAATATACGAATGAAGTTCAGTCAGCACTCAATCAATTCAAAGTGATTCCAATCCATAAAACAGATAATTATGAGGAAATTGTTGCCAAAAGTGAGGCCATAGTCATCGGCGGTGGAAACACTTTTCATTTACTCTATAAATTACAAGAGTTTAATTTGATTGAACCCATCCGTAAAAGAGTATTAGAAGATGGGGTGCCATACGTGGGCTGGTCTGCCGGCGCTAATGTGGCCGCACCTGATATCGGCACCACTAATGATATGCCAATAATTTGGCCAAAAAGTGACGCATCTCTCGATTTAGTGGCATATAATTTGAACCCTCACTACAATGAGTGGAGACCTTCGGGTCATAACGGGGAGAGTCGGTCCGATCGACTCAATGAATGCCTTCTCATTAAAAAGAGACCGATTATAGCTATAAGTGAAGGCATTGCTATTCAAGTGGAGGCAAACAAACATACAATCATTGCTCCCGAACTCAACTCGAAAGATGCCGACCAAAGAGTGGTTAAAATTTGGTTTCATAACTCTAACCAACAAAATAAGATTGAAGTACAAGAAGTGCCTTTTCATGAGGACATCGCAGCTCTTCTCTCAAAAATACTATAATTTTAAAATGAAATAATTTATACAATTTTTTAAATTTCATTATTTATATTAAATATTTAAATGTATTTTAAATACAATTAAATGGAATTAAAGAAAATTTGAGATAAAAATATTTAGATTATGTTTAAGACAAATGTCAGTAAAAACAAAGAACCGGTAAATAAGTTATTAATTGGGAACCGGTTTTGAAGTAAATTTGTATATAATTTGTGCATAAAATTATTGAGAAAAATCTGAAATTAAGAGTTTATCTCAAAACTAATACATTTCACCAGAAATATAATAAATAAAATGATTGAAAATTAAACATTAATTAAAAACATAATTATATAATCGAGTAAAACATGGTTTGGATTGCATTCAATGGTTAGTATAACTGTTAACTTATGGATGTGACCAACAATTATAGTTATCGTTAAAAATATAACTATAACTGACATTAAATGCTTGAAAATAAACTTAGAATTAAAACATTGAAAATAATTGTAAATAAAATGAAACAAAAACTTAAAACAACTAATGGTTTAAAAGAAACTGATTTTATGTTAGATTTAATACAATTGATGAGTGGTTTGACCACTGAATCGATGTTCAAATGAGTTGTCAACAATGGGATCATTTCTTCTGTATATTACTTCTATCGCCCCTACAGTTGGGACAAAACCACTTTCCTTTTGGTTTAGTATTGAGAGAAACACAGGAGAAGTGAAACCATTCTATTTTACAGTCGCTGTTATCGCAACAAATCATTTCCCCGAACGAGACCTGATCGCAGAGACAGTATGTCGGCTCATCCGGGTCTATGGGGGCGCCCTCGTATATCGGGGGCGAACTGTTGCCCAACAATAGACTATTGCTGTTGTTATTCATTGAATTGTTTAACGAATTTCGACTTCTTTTCATATCTTTGTGTGAAGTCTTTACCCCTCTTTTGACCGAACGTTTCGAAGAGTGAATCTCATTAATGTTATCATTACTTCGAGAAACGGTGTTACGTCTGGTGGACGACCTCTTCCCTGAGTGAGCCGTTGAGACATTTGAGTTGTCATTTGAGACCCCATTTGGTGTCCCGTTGACCACTTCTTTGGCCAATTCATTGGTCGTATCAGTGATGGCATTGTTTGCAATCGAAACGTTAGAACAACTGTTATTTGTCTCTGTTTTCTGATTTGAAGAATAATTATTAGTGACAACAGAGGAAGTCGTTTGCATCTGAAGTCGAGAATTATTGGTAACACTCGAAGTAGAGTTATAAGTGACGGATCGGTAATCAAAGTCCAATTGTCGGGCCTTTCCGTCCAATTGATCTAAAATCGATTGAATTAAAAGAAGCTTTTCGTCGGCGATCTCTTGGATTTCAATAAGACTTCTTTGGATTTTCAACATTGAGTTCCGTTTTCTTAATTCATTGGAGGTCTTATTGCAGACCAGATCCAGAGTAGACTCCAAGTGAGCTAATAGTTGATGATATCGATGGTTGTGTTCATGGAGTTGAGTGATTTGTCGGGCGATATCATTGGGGACGTTCTCTACCAAATCCATGTAATCTTCGATGTATTGTGCGATTGAATGGAGCGGCGATTCGGCCACAGATGTGTTCGAAGACATTATGAACGACGAACCCGAAGAAGACCACATTTCAGCTGAGATCAGTTAAACGCGACATTCCTTTGCCCTCAAAAATTCAATATTTGGCTGATATTCACAAAAAGTGAATCAAATATTTGTGTTTTGTTTTGAACTCTATTTTTATGACAAATAAAACCATATTTTTTTGTCAGACATGTGTCCACACAAACACTAATTATGTCTTTTAAATCAGACATTAATATCATATAAAATATTATCTTTTCTTTTCCTCAAAAAACTTAATTGTGTTTAACTAACAATTTATTATCAGATTTAATGACATAAACACTAATTCACTATAATTTTGATAATTTTATTTTATTAACAAATAAACAAAATTTTATCGTATTTTACGTTATTTACTGAACATTAATAATAAAATGTGTTTCAGAGAATTTTCTTAAATATTTTTATCCCAATTTTCTCCTTTACTTTAACTCTGTTTCAAATGAACCTTAGATGACCCATTAAAACACCTTGCTCATTTTATAAACAACATCATATATTAAATATTTTTATACAAAGAGAGAAGCTCTGAATAATCAGTCATTTTTTAGGCAAAATTATTAGTTTATAAAATGAAATGAATTGTCAGTAATTTTCTGTGAAATATGTGGGCCTTTTAGTCAACTATATTTTTGTGTGAAAAGCGTTGTTTTGAACAAATGTCAGACAAATAATGCTTTCAATCATTTCTTTTGTATTCAATTTTATAAAACCTAATTTTGAGAGAAAAACAGCTGACATTTCATTCAAAATGCAAAACAAATTTTGCCCTAAAATTTGGGGTTTTTTATCGATTGAAATTCAATCATTGAATGCATTATTTTTTTATTAAAAATAATATTTTTAATAAAAGATTTGTATTAATAATTAATTATTTATTCAAAACAAGAGATAAATTGCTTTTCTTTAGTATAACAAATGTTTACGAAATAAGTGAACCGAAAGAGAAAAATCTTAAATATTTTAGAAGTAAACCTTAAATTCATAACATTTTAATTATTTGCGTTTAAAATCTATAATCAATTAAAATAAAAAAGGGAATCAATAAATATATTATAAAACAATAAAAGACGCCATTTTAGTCATTTGAATATTATTTTATTAATAATAAATTTATAAATAAATTATATAAAATTTATTAACATATTTATATTTAATCAAAATTCAATTATAAAAGTTAAATGTTTAAAACGTATTTTAAATAATAATACTCTTTGGGTAATATTATTAAAATAATGCGTATTTTATTATCATTATAAATGAATTGAAGGGGTGTTTGGTTTAAGAGGAGTCACAACAGTGAGAATCAGTTATGTTTACAAATGGTTTTGGTTTGCGTTCAACGCATTGCATATCATCTGAGAAATCATGTGATTCATTGACTGTTGTTTACATTAAATGTTTTAAAAATTTGTTTTTATCTCTTTTTAACATTTGATATAACAGTAATGATTTTCAAAAATTTTCCAAAAATTATCCACAAAATGGTGTAAAATGTCATCAGATTTGTTGTCAGATACTAATAGTGGGCAATTAGTGGACAAATTGCGGACAATCCGTCCGTTCACTGAAAACCAATTATTAACACTTTATAATAACAATGAATTAGAAGATAACCAACGATTTATAGATGATTTCGTTGAGGTATTCAGTATTACAATTACTTTACATTTAATATATTTTTGTTGGCATTTGTAGGAAAACTTGAGAATTGATTCAAATAAGTTATACCACCTTTTGGTCAAATTAGAAAAATGTCGGGAAAGACACGAAGAAAGCAATAATAGGACCCAAAACTTGAAAAGTTCTGCAGAAACTCTTCAGGAAAAAGTGTGGCAATTGAATAGCAAAACCATTGTTAAAACCAGTCGGTGTACTGATGGTCGTCAGGTGGAGGCCATCCATAAGTTTAACGAATCGGTTCTAAACAATGAAAACAGTAAAAAGTTAGATAAGAAACTTCTTTGGCTCAAAGAATGCGTTTCGAATGAAAATTGTATTAATTTTTATTTGTCTCAATTGGTTCGGATGGAAATCGAGAACTTCTTAACTGAAATATATAACGAAAGGAATCCACAAAACAAATCAAAACGACTACGAAATGCTATTTCAGCACTTTTTGCATATCAGAGAAGATCTTTGATTTTAAACGATAAGGAGTTAAACAAAACTACTCTCAATTGGCTCTTGAATTCTGTGAGAAATTATACTCTTTTTTAGTGATTTTTTTCAAATGTTTATTTCCTATTGAAAAGAGTGGACAACTATTATCGACGGCAACTCTTGACGACCACTTATTTCTCTTAAATCATGTACTTCGTTGTGCCGCCGGTTCTTCTATTTGGTCGAATTGTCTCATTCAATGTCCAAATCCTCTATCAGTTAGCGATTCCGAACTCTCCAATCAATATATGAATCATTGTTTTACTGTGATTTCCACTATTTTATCTCCCGTTAAGTAATAGTTTGATTGCTTTCCATTTGAATTTCTTATATTTTTTTTATTTCAAAGAATGAGAGATAAATTTATCGGAAGCGCCAAAAATATGAAGAAGAAAAAGAATAGTCCGGATGAGATGTGGCTTCTCGTCGACACTGAAATGAATGTAATAAATAGTTTATAACATATTTTTGCTGACTTTTATAAATTAAAGGGCGAAGATGTGACACATAGTGTTCTCGAAATCGCAGAACTCGATGTTATTCGGTTCTTAAAACAGATCCCCTTTAATGATGTCTTGAAATTTGCGGCAATGAATGAAAGTTCAAACGGTATTATTTAAGTCAATATTTCAATTAAATTAAATTAAATTTATTGGAAACCATTGTTTCAGGCGTTTCAAACAGTAATTCTTTCGGTGAATCAATTGAAATAAAAATGCTTAAACTGTTGGCTTTCTCTACAAAATTGATTCGAATATTAAGACAGGGTTTACACAGTTTTAATTGTTTACGGTTTAAGGAATTGACTGTTTATATCAGTTCAATGATTCGGTAATCAATTATTTAAATACATTTAAATGAAACCATTTTTCTTTAAACAGACGAACAGTTTTGGCGGTCTCTGAGTTGTGGCTTAACTGTAAAACTCAATTTATAACCGAAGATCAGGCAATGATTCTTCGACTTCAAGTAGAATTTGACCACTTTATGTTGCGCTCAATGATTGCTATTCTGACTACTAATAGACAGGGAGTTTGGAATTTTCTCTCTGTTTTTCCTTTCGATGGAGTATCAGAGTCTATGATGTGGCACATCCTTTGGGTTGTCTATAATAATGGAAGGGATGAATTGGACGAATTGGGAGGACTTTGTCCTTATTTTAGTGTCAATTATTGGAAAAATAAGTTTCAAGAAGTGACAGTTCAATATCTATTCAAAGAAAAACTGAGTTCACTCACATTAACCGAATCACAAAACTTATTGATTTTAATGTATAATATGGCGCTCTCCAGAAGTGCCACAGAAATGGAGTACATTTCTACGATAATCAAAGAAGTTTTTGAAATGTCTCTGCAATCGCCACAATTGAGTAATAATATGTCAGAAAAGGGCAAACAAATAGTGACTAAACTTATTACTCGACACAACTCTTTGATATCTGTTCTTATCCGACAATTGTTAGAACACGATTCTAATGATGAGGTAATACTAATCTTTTAGTTTTACAAAATTAGTTAAATAAAAAATAAATATTTACAGAAATGTATGGAACTTTTCTGTGAATTACCTCTACATTTATTTAATCCAAACAATGAAGACATTGAACTGTTGTCCGAATGGGTTATCGCTTACCCGATCGAGCATTTGTTGAACAGAATCGCAAGAATCATATTTTCTCGTCTTAACTGGTCTTATGACTCGAAGAATAATAATTTATTTATCGAAAAAGAAAAGCACCAAAAGATTGCTTTGGAGTTATTCGCGGCAATCAATGGACACAATTTAATGAAAACTCCAAAAGATTTTATAAACAGTAACTCGAAATTCTTCGGAAGTGAAGCTTTACTTTCTTTCGCCCAATCGTTTCACTCAACTGACTTCACAAAATGGGTTTGGAATCTATTGATAACTTTGAAATTGCATTCACTCGAATGGGACGAACACTTTTGGGATTATTTATTGGCAGAAAAACCCAATACTGAAACCAATAATATTAAAGTTCTTCAACTAAATTATGACACAAAACTTATACCTATTTGTAGAGCACTTGAAGAACAAAATCCTTTCGCAATATATTTATCACTCGTTATGACTGATTTCGGCCAAACGTAAGTCATTTGTTTTTTTTCTGATAATTTTATTATTAATAACTTTTGTAGGATTTTCACTGAAAAATGCATTGAATCGCTCGAATTGTTAATATCAACCCAGCATTACATCCCTTCAATGCATATACTCTTTACTTTAATACCATTTCATTTGAAGAATTATAAAACTCTGGTTTCGAACTCAAAATTAGTTCAACAATTAAGTCATTTATTCACTGAATTTAATAAAGAATTAGTTTCAATGATATGTCAACAGTTGTCGAAGTTTAAAGAAAAACAAAACAAACTAAAACTTGTTATTTGTTGGACAGAAATTTTATATGAAGTAATTGGTTCTATTGTTAAGGCAAACGCCAATTCATGGTTTAGTTCCGGTCACTCAAAAATAAAACAAATTACTTATGTTTTTGATAAGATCTCTAATTTCGTATATTTAGATCAAAATCTGAAAGAGCTTTTTCTTAAATACTTATCTGAAAACCCATATGACATACAATCGTGGAAACTGCCGACTGGCGGATGGTTTTCATCAATGTTTAGTTGGGGCTCTACTTCTATCAAAAAGTGTGAGTGGATTACTCCTCTCCATTTGATCCAAAGGCAGAATCCCAGTTATATATGGCTCGGATGGCTTCTCATAGAATCCGATAGTTTGAGAACTGAAAAGATTTGGGAAGAAATCGTTGCAGAAATCAGTGGTTTTTCCGAATCGAATTTGGAAATCGTTATTAAAGTTTGGAAACTAATTATTATTATAAATAATACTAATATTTATCTAATTTTCAGACAATTTGCCAAAAAAATAATCACTCAGCGATTCCATTGTCATTATTACCAATCAATTCGTGGTCATCGCTGTTGATTAGTTCATCAGCAAAGCCTTCCCATGATTTAGAACCTCTTCTTTGGTTTAAATTTTTCCAATTCTTTTTCACGAGTCATGATTCGAGTCATTCAATTGGAATGAAATTTATTGGAGAAGAAAAGCGCAGAAAAATGATTAACAAATTAAATAATTTAATTGATTGTCATCATTCACTTTGGGTGTCAAATGATAGCTCAGAATTGAGTGGAATAAATGACAAATTGGCAAAACTATATCGCGCTTATATTCTATGGCTCGAAGACTCTCAATTGCACGACGTTTTTGTAAATACAGATGAATTGCCCGCTCAGTATCTTAAAGATCTCTTGAAATGTACGATCGCTAACACAGACTTTGAAAACTTCGCCGACAATTATATAGATTTGAATAAAATACAAACCGAAGTCTCAAAGATTCACAACTTATGGTTTGAATTGCACTCAACGGCTATTTTTATAGAAAATTGTTGCGAACAAAATCAAGATATTTGCAAATTTGAGGGTAAATTTTATTTTTAATTTACATTTAAAATAAAATTGTTTTATAGACGAAATATCAGTGAATGCACCCGAGGCTAAGAAATCGAATTTAGATGCTTTTAATATTGACATCCAATCGATTAACAATACTTCAGCCCTTCTTATATTAATTCAACAAAACGTTAGGATTGTTTTAGAAGAAGCGAAGTATTTATTAATTATTTTTAATAATTATTACATTTTTTTTAACTTTGAATTTGATTTAATAGGTTTTTTGAAAATCTTTTGAATAAATTCGATGAACTGAATAAAAATCTAATGCAATGGTTGCCAGATCTCTACCACAACATAAAAAAGGAGGTCTGACTAAAATGATTTTTTGTTAAAACTTAATCTGAAATTTCAGATAAAAGTGAAAGTTGGCTGCGATAAAGACAATTATGACCCAACCGGGTGTAGCGGACCCTTTCTTTTTAATATAGAGGTATTTATTGAAAACAATGAATCCTTTGTTTCTTAAAATAATCTATAATTTAGTTCATCGAAGGAACTCTTAATCAGCACTCATTGAAATCTATTGAGAAGAATAGAATTGATTTTGACAATACTGTGACCCAATTAGTCGAAACGCCATCCAATAAAGTCGTTATGGCCTCACTTTTCATCGAAAAGAGCATTCCGTCAGTCATTAAAAAGAAATTGAATACTCATTAAAACAATTCTTTTAGTCTTTTAATAGAGTCGTATGATTTCCAGAATTCTGAAACTGAAATTGAGAGGTCATTATTGGGTTCGTTGTTGTCGTGGCTCAACGATACCAACTATTTATATCCGCCCTCTAAACAAGTATTCACTAATTTGATTGACTCATTGGGTCCGGTCAGTCATTATTGCATTATTATATGAGATTTTGGTGTAATTCATATAATTAATAGATTGCAGAGATTAGAGCCGATGAAACCAATCAATTTGTTTTGGAAACTGCTATAAACAATCCCCGAATAATTGAATACATGGCTCCACGTCTTCTCCCTTTACAGACATCGACTCAATGCTTCCTCGATATGTATCGTTTGATTCAAGAAAAATTAACTAAGACTCCGGCACAGGTCTCGTTTGTCCTTTTAAGTAAAGTATGTATTCTTTTGCCTTTAAAGAGTTTTTGGCTAAACCAATGAATTGACACTTAGTTTGATGTCTCGCTTTGGTTTCGAAATGCATCCCACGAACAGTGCTTAACATTAATACAAATATTAGGCGACGCTCTCAACAGTTTCGGTAATCAACCAAAAGAAGAGTATTTAATGGTTTTTGGGGTTAGTATTGAAATGATTGATATATATTTGAATTAATTTTTTTTTATTAGTTATACCGAAAACATTTACAGTACGCCATTATATATCAATTTCCAAATTATTTGTCAGATGTTTTGCTAATACTTCTGAGGGGTATATCTTATTATTTGTTTATAAATTCCTAAAAAATTCTTTTAAAGGAATGAAATCTTTATCAGTCGCTCCTTGTCTTTGGAATGACGTTTTAATGTCTTTCGGTTTCTTTATAAACAAAGAGGACATCGATTTATCAAATTTTTATTTAGAATTAAAAAAATATTCTAATAATCAGCCCTTATTCTCATCAAATGAGGTATAAATTTAGCTTAAAATTCTTTTTAATTAAAATTTATTGTTTTACAGCTCTTTGACATTCTTTCTTTATTATCAGTCCATTTGTTTGAAGCATATAATGACATTCCTCTCGAATTTTTGGATCACTTTAAGAGTTACATTAAAACCTATTTAACTTTAGTTTCGACGCTTTCATTCTGTTGGCTAAACGCCAACTCCCGAATGCCTCCCTGTATGTCATCAAAGTTTTATTCTAAATTAGTTTAACTAATCTGTCACTTGAATTGAAAGGTGATATTACAAACATTTGGCGACCCTTTTATGACAACTGGAGTGTTTGGATATTTCCAAAGAGATCGACGCGTTTTATAAATACAGAAAATTTTAAATTTGTTTGGGATTTGTTCCTCATTTCCATCGATTATTTCATTGAATGCTTTCAGGGTTTGACTCATTTTTCTAATATATTTACTTAAATAGAATTTTATAGAAAACAGAAATTTATATTATCAATCAACTTAGTCTATTGCCTAGTTCATTATAATAGATCAACCTAGTTGATTTTACTTTTAATGATCAAACTATTATATAAAATATTCAATATTTTCAGTAGGATTTTATTCTATAATTAATTGAATTGATTGCAGGGATGTATTCGAATATATTATCGTGTGTGTGGCAGGTCGTCCTTTCATATATTATTACTACAAAAGCCATTGACGGCAAAGACCTAATTATTATCGTAAATAAAGTCAAGACTTTGAATTGGAAAAGATTTTGTCCAAATTTATTGGACATTAAGATTATGTATGAGGTATATTCTATTCCTTATTATTTTATCCAGGTCACTATTTTGACACATTTGTGTTTAGGCTGTCATTCAGGACCAGTACTCAATTGAAACATTTATATCATATGTGTTTTCAAAAATTGATTGGAGACACACTTTAAATAATCAGTCGTTAACTGTTGAACAGATGGCTCTAATTGTGGAGAATTTGTCGTATACTATGATATCTCTTTCGAATGAGAAATGTTCGGTAATTCTTTTGAGATTCATTTCAAAGAAATTAACAAAAAATTCTAAATTAATTAATAGATTGAAATCGATTTGAAAACAATTCCTTTTGAATTATTGACGCCAACAAAAGTGCAATCCATTAGTCAAGTGATCGTCAGAATAATTAAATTGAAGTCATATTTCTTTGAAGCGAATAACGCGAGTCATCGCTTTCTTTTAAGTTTACTCAAACAAATTTGTTTGATTTCAAACTCTGAATCGGAAATATGTGACAGAGAATGGCTTTTGAAACATAAGTTCTATGCAAACAGTTTTTCGTATTTAATTCGAGACTTGGGTTCTGGTGATAACGATTTGATGATTAAATATCCGAATGAAATCCGAACTTTTATTAAACAGTGTTATGAAGACTTGAAGCCTACCTTTCAATCGGGTAATGAATAAATTATTTATTTAATGATTTAATGACTAATTTTATTTTATTAGACATTGAAAGTAAAGAAAGAATTGAACTTTTCTGCGAACTATTTAAATGTATCAATGATTTAACTGACGACGATATTAAACGAATAGTAGTGGAAGAGTACGCAAATGACTTCACATTCGAAAGACCTCAAATTATCTGTGATTTAATACAATCGACATCAAAAACAGTCAGACATATTCAAAGTTACCTAACTTTGAGTGAAACATATCTCTATCAATACTTCACTGTCGAGGGTTTGTTTGTTTTACTAAAATTCCTAAAATTCTTGAGATATAATTTATATTAAAATATAGGAAACATTTCCGATTTGATAAACATTTTTGAAATACCAGAAAATAGCGATGATTTTATGATGACTTGCGTTTCAAGAAATGCTTCACTAACTCTAATCACTTATTTATTGACTAAACTATCGACAACTGAAGATTCAAAACGTTTTGTTTCTAATTTCATGAGTTGGTGCTCACAATTAAGACCAAAGTATTGATTTTAAAAGATTTTCCATAAGTTTATCTTTTTTTAAATAAATGATTATCTATTTTGAAGTGTCGACGACGAGTCCAAAGTTTTGTTACTTTGGTTTAAAGTATTAACAATTAGTGAAAGCCTTATTGATAGCGAAGAAAACTCTATAGAATTGATTCAATCGGTTCAAAGATTCTGCAAAAGTTTGTTTGATATCGTCGAGGAAACAGTATATCAGGGATTCCTTTCATTTATGAGAACTAATCGGAAGGCATTTTCTGAAAGGTTAGTAAATAACATAAAGTGATTTATTAATTGGGATGAATTGCAGGTGTACTCTCCTTATACTCTGTTTATCGTTGAATGGAATTAAACACTTGAATGACTCCATTACCCGTTCGTCTGCCTTTACTCCTGAACTAAATTCCATCTTTAAATCAGCGCTAAATAAACTTCAAAGTCTTAAGAAAAACAAATCATTCGTCGATTTGTTGCCTTTAATTGAGAACATGAGTAGTGTTTTAGAGAGGAATCAGTCGAGCGTCGAATCCACTCAATTGATTAGAAACTGTTTAACAACTTTCTATCCAGAAAACTGTTTTCTGTCGGCTTTGCTTTAATTACTGTTATTTAATCAAATAAGAGCTGATATTTTGTATTTAATAATATAATAGTTTTGTTACAAAAATATTTATAATAAAATTCTAAATTTAATACAAAATGAAATACAAATAAATGTTTTAATCATTCCTTTAATAATAAATGAATCAGTGATTAAAGAGTAGCGACAAATTAGTCGTCACTTTTTGGCCAAACTTTCATCACAACTACAGCGCTTCAAATGAAACATTTGGGGATTAGTTTTAAATTAATTAAACATTAAATTTAGTTATTTCAGAACCAAAACTAATATTTGTAAATATAAGTATTATTCCCATACAAAGTGTTTCAACTAATTATACTTAACTTTACCACTACTTAACTAATAAGCCATTGACTCGAAACAGGAAACACATACTTAACTGAAAATTATATGTATTTAACCTCTTTAGTCACTGTTCACTATAAGAATGTATTCAAATACGAGTTAAGAGTTGACATTAAATGTCAATAATTTTAAATTTGTTTAAAAAATTTGCTTAAATATTGAAATTAATGAAATCAATTACATATTGCGGTAAATAATAGATTGAATGCAAACGTTTTAACGATTGGTTGCGGACTAAAGTTAGTCGACATAAATCTTGTAGAAGTGGCGGATGATTTTGAGACTCTGAAAGTGTCTCAAAGAGTGGTCCGCTTTTATTTACTGACAAATCGATAGGTTTTTTATTTTGATTATTTGTTAAGAAAATATTAGCTCCGAATCGAAGTAATTCAAAAGCGCTTTCCATATGATTCATAGAGACGGCTAAATGAAGGGGTGTTTCGTGAAATTTGGTGGCGTTTACATTAGCGCCCGCCTGTAATAACCGTTTAACACATTTGTGTTGATTTTGAAAAACGGCTGCGTGTAGTGGTGTCCCGAAATTACAATCATAAGTGTTAAGAAGAGCCCCACAATTGATCAACAGATCAACACAATTGGCATTTCCTATAAAAAGTTTCAATTAATTAATAGTTAAATAATATATTTATTTAAGACATTGAAAATAATTTGACATTTCTTTTGATAAGAGAAAGGGCTGACTATCTATCACTTTCTTAAAGAAAATAATAAATAGTGGGATAACCAAGAATTAAGTTGAATTTTAGTTGAATTAGTTGTGGGCGGATATACTTGAAGTTATTTCTCAAAATCTTGCAAAAACGCTAAAAGTTAGAAAAAATAATTCTTTTTTGAAAACTAATATTTAATTAAAACATTTAAAAAATGCAAATAAAAAGTGAACCGAAATCTAAGAAAAACAAATTTTATGAGAAAAGTGTGAAAAACCCGTTTTGTAATTTGAAGAAATGTAGAGAAAAGGCAAATGACTTAAAATGAGTGAACGTCAATGTAATGCATTTAAAGCTAAAAATATCCTTTCTCTCAGTCTTTCCTTAATTTTTCATTGGAAGCCGATATGGGATTCTCTTTTAACTCAAATATTATTAATGACTCGAAAATGTATTTCACTGTTTGGAAGTGTTTTCAATATGTTTAGGAAATGCGAAGTTCAGGAAATTTTGGACATTCGGTGATCTTTAAAAACCCATAATTTTGTATGAATTGAAACTTTTTTGACAGTCATATGACATCTGAACAGACATTGACTTTTAGTTTAAGAAAAACTTGATTTATGTCCAAAACAAGAGAATACAACAAATTACTGATGGGATGACATTAATGACATCACATGAACCCATTGGCACAGAAGTGGCACAAAAGCACTGATTATTCGAACACTTTTGTCAAAAAAAAGTCAGATTTAAAGAGAAAAATGTGATAAAAATGTGATCCAAAAGTTAAACAAAAAATATCTGTTTTTCTTAAAAATAGAATTGAATTCATATTATCGTTGAATATATTATCGCTTCCAATAAATATTAGGTCAAACAATGGCTGTTCAGTAGTTTGTCTTCAGGAGAAGTATGTATTATCGCAATCACCAGACTTGACAACACAACACACGCATAGTAAAGGTAGAGCCCACGTGGGCTCTTCATCTCAACTCAAGATAATTTTGAAGATAATGTTTCAAAACGGGTGCTAAACATTTGACTTTTTTTGATGTCATGTTTAGAGAGTTCGAGAAAACTGATAACCATTTGTTTGTCATTTGTTTGTCATTACTGACGGCATTTACATACAATTGAGTGGAAAACTTCTGATTTTAAATTAATTGCATTTAAAAGTGAAGTTAACATCACATGACATGACATCACTTTATAATTAACTAAAAAACTTATGATATCTTTTAAGGTTAGTATTAGTATCAATGACTTCAATTTGAGTAAAAAGTAAAACCAAAAGTAGAGAGTACTCAGTAGTAGTCATTTACAGACAAATGTAAACTGAAAATAACCTCAATTTTCAAATTACACGATAAGAGGTTTCATAAGATATTTAATCGAAAAATAAAATTTTTATAATATATGACTAATTAGTAATTATTTACAAAAAAAACGTCAAAAAGAGATAAACATTTGAGGCATTTCTTAGTCTAATAGGAAGTCATAGGGAAGGGTTCAAATATCATACCTGCGAAGGACGCTTCATGTAAAGGGGTGGACAAGGAGTGCACCGGATTAACAGACGCTCCGTTAGATATTAGTAGTTCTACCAATTCTTGACTTCCTGAAGCACAGGCACCGCACAGAGGAGTTCCGCCATCAATGCTTCTTGCATTTATTTGGGCCCCAAATTTTATGAGGAGTCGAGCACAGGGCACATGTCCTGAGAAGCACGCGATGTGTAAAGGAGTCAAATAGTCGTAATCGGTTTCATTTGGCGACAATTTGTGTTTAACAATAAGTGCTTCCACGGTATTAATATCCCCCAATTGAGTGGCCGCATGCAAGGGGTAGAACCGACTGTACGACCACTCTTTGCAAATATATTTACGTAAAAATGACATAATGGTAATGTGACTTACCTTGGTTATTTTGGCTGTTTTCCTGCATTTGCTCTTATAATACAAGTTTAGATGAAAACAAATCAAATTCAGAAATGAATTGAGTTTTTGCCACAAAATTAATGAACGAATAGTTTTTAAATGAAAGAGATATAAATAAATGAATTGAATCGCTATTGGCTTTGATTTGATTATGACTTCACTACAAATGAAGGAATATTTGGAGTCACTTAACGTTTAGAGGCGTTTAGTTCGTAATCTTTGCCTTCAATGCAATACTAATTCTATTCTCGACTAGAATTCTCTCTCCTTCTGAGCACAGTCTCAACTCAATGTCAGCTCTACCTATTGTGTAATAGTTTGGCACTCAATATACATATAAACAGTGAATTTCAGGGTTTAACTTGAATTTCAAACAATTTAATAGTTTTATATGAGTTGTGGCCAACAATCAAATGCCTGAGCAATGATTGGGCTCTTCTTTAAGTTTAACTCAAATTCTTTGCCAAATATTAGAAATACAATGCATTTAATTCACAGAATTTGCAGTCGATTGCAGTCAAACTCACATAAAGTGAACATTTGCCTAATTTCTCATTTATTTCACAACTAATACAGAATAAAATAAATAATTATTAATTCTTATCCTTAAAATACAACTTTAATCCTAAATATTATATTTGAAAATTGTTGTAAATGATCATGGCTAAATATTTTGTTATGGTTACTATAATTATGAGTTTCTCACGATGTAGAAGAACATGACTTAACCGGACAATTCCAGTTGTGTTGACTAAGAGCTCATTTCTCCTACGAATAGATAAATTATGAAATTATCAAAAGTGAGATAATCTCTCCTAAAGTGTCAAATAAGTAAAGTATTCGTACTAACGATGTATATAATGATAGTTTGTATTTAATTAATTAAATCACTTTTATCTCAATGTATATGTATTTGTGGATAAAACGAGTGACAACGAGATAAACAATTATAAAGAAATAAATAATTGTTTGTAGACATACTCTTCACAACAACAACAATCCATTTATATATTAAAGAATTTTTTCAAATTTTATTATAAAATTAGAAGAATAGAGAGTAAAGACACAAAATTGTTCAGAATATCCCTAACGTTCCCTACCATAACTCAGGAAAAGTAAACATTGTTTACGATTCTTAATAATCATTACAGTTTGACCTCGGTTCTACCAGATTTTTGGTGATGGGCCATTTATCTGGTAGAATCGAATTCTGGTAAATTCTGTCTTTAAACTAAGAGTAGATTTCAAAACCGTCTTTAAATATTGTAACAAGTAAAAATGAATACAAAAAGTTTTATTTCAGTAATTAATAATAAAATTCAATAGTAATAATAGTTTTTGGTCATTTCAAATGATTATTCAAATATGATTTTAATTACATTAATGATATACATTGTTCAGTACCAAACTAATAGAATAGAGATATGAAGTTGATAAAATGTATAGGAGAGGTAATATAATAAAGCGGCATAATTTTGAATGATAAAGTTAAACCTCCGTAAAGTGAACGCCTCGGGACCAGGAAATTTTAAAGCCCACCTGAACTTGAAACACAAAAACCGAACCCGAAATTTATTTTTCAGCAAAACCAGAAGACGCCCGGAAAAACCCCGAACTTTCTCGAAGTTTAAAAAACTATTTTCAATTATTTTAGTTTTTAGTAAATTTTAATAATTATAATTTTTCAGCGTTTTGTAAAATTTTCACCAAATCTAATGCAAAATCTCTCTTTAAAGAATTAAATCTCTATAAAGTTTGTAGTTTTGGATAAAATATTTTTAAATGGAATAAAGTAATGTATGCAAATACTATGTTATTATAAAATATTAGGTTTGATTAGTACTACACTCCACTGCCGTTTTTATGAACATGATAAAATTCGGGAATTTG